>VKKV01000389.1:0-13352 GCA_008080845.1 Phytophthora kernoviae | reverse complement strand
TCGTGCCTCTATACATAGCCTTCACCCCTGTCGCCTACTTCACCCCTTCATAACCTCACAACAGCCTGCCAACACATATAGTCCCCACAATGCAACCTCCAATTCCGAAGATGTCATCCCTCCCCGCCATCGCACCACGCTAATGGCTGCAACCATAACCTCCTCTCACCTCTACACGGCGTCTTGCTGCTTTGAAATACGCGATAACACCCCATCGCCACTTGTGTCGTTCCGAGACACGAGGACATGCTTGCCGCCGATGGTTTTCGAACTCGACCCTGGATCAAGCCACGACAGAACGTCATACTCGATCCATGCACAGATCGAACGCCGCCCACTAATATGTCATGGTGACTGTACTTACGGCCCACACAAGGTGAAACAAGGGGAGATGAAGAGATGAAGAGCTTCTGAGACAGGAAGGTTTCTACAGCGTAGCAAAATGCAGTCGAAGGTGTTGGGTGTGATCGAACGGATGTGACGATGAAGGAAAGGCAGGGGAGAGAAATAGCTGTGCATAGATGTGTGAGATGTGTGTGACGTGTGTAGGTGTAGCTGTGTGTACGCGCACAGAGGTGCATGAAAGCAAGAGGAAAAGAGAGCGAGGTGCAGTGATAAAGAGCATAAAGAAGTGCTCCTGCCAGGCTCGAACTGGCGACCTTCAGATTATGAGACTGACGCTCTACCAACTGAGCCAAAGGAGCATCATAACCTTTCAACCCCTCACGCCGTCGGAAATTTGCAACTGCTATACGCACAACACAATCTCCAGCTCGTGCCTCTATACATAGCCTTCACCCCTGTCGCCTACTTCACCCCTTCATAACCTCACAACAGCCTGCCAACACATATAGTCCCCACAATGCAACCTCCAATTCCGAAGATGTCATCCTCCCCGCCATCGCACCACGCTAATGGCTGCAACCATAACCTCCTCTCACCTCTCTACACGGCGTCTTGCTATAACTGCACTGCTTGAAATACGCGATAACACCCCATCGCCACTTGTGTCGTTCCGAGACACGAGGACATGCTTGCCGCACTCGATGGTTTTCGAACTCGACCCTGGATCAAGCCACGACAGAACGTCATACTCGATCCATGCACAGATCGAACGCCGCCCACTAATATGTCATGGTGACCGTACTTACGGCCCACACAAGGTGAAACAAGGGGAGATGAAGAGATGAAGAGCTTCTGAGACAGGAAGGTTTCTACAGCGTAGCAAAAATGCAGTCGAAGGTGTTGGGTGTGATCGAACGGATGTGACGATGAAGGGAAAGGCAGGGGAGAGAAATAGCTGTGCATAGATGTGTGTAGATGTGTGTAGACGTGTGTAGGTGTAGCTGTGTGTACGCGCACAGAGGTGCATGAAAGCAAGAGGAAAGAGAGCGAGGTGCAGTGATAAAGAGCATAAAGAAGTGCTCCCTGCCAGGCTCGAACTGGCGACCTTCAGATTATGAGACTGACGCTCTACCAACTGAGCCAAAGGAGCATCATAACCTTTCAACCCCCTCACGCCGTCGGAAATTTGCAACTGCTACGCACAACACAATCCTCTCCAGCTCGTGCCTCTATACATAGCCTTCACCCCTGTCGCCTACTTCACCCCTTCATAACCTCACAACAGCCTGCCAACACATATAGTCCCCACAATGCAACCTCAATTCCGAAGATGTCATCCCTCCCCGCCATCGCACCACGCTAATGGCTGCAACCATAACCTCCTCTCACCTCTCTACACGGCGTCTTGCTATAACTGCACTGCTTGAAATACGCGATAACACCCCATCGCCACTTGTGTCGTTCCGAGACACGAGGACATGCTTGCCGCACTCGATGGTTTTCGAACTCGACCCTGGATCAAGCCACGACAGAACGTCATACTCGATCCATGCACAGATCGAACGCCGCCCACTAATATGTCATGGTGACCGTACTTACGGCCCACACAAGGTGAAACAAGGGGAGATGAAGAGATGAAGAGCTTCTGAGACAGGAAGGTTTCTACAGCGTAGCAAAATGCAGTCGAAGGTGTTGGGTGTGATCGAACGGATGTGACGATGAAGGAAAGGCAGGGGAGAGAAATAGCTGTGCATAGATGTGTGTAGATGTGTGTAGACGTGTGTAGGTGTAGCTGTGTGTACGCGCACAGAGGTGCATGAAAGCAAGAGGAAAGAGAGCGAGGTGCAGTGATAAAGAGCATAAAGAAGTGCTCCCTGCCAGGCTCGAACTGGCGACCTTCAGATTATGAGACTGACGCTCTACCAACTGAGCCAAAGGAGCATCATAACCTTTCAACCCCCTCACGCCGTCGGAAATTTGCAACTGCTATACGCACAACACAATCTCCAGCTCGTGCCTCTATACATAGCCTTCACCCCTGTCGCCTACTTCACCCCTTCATAACCTCACAACAGCCTGCCAACACATATAGTCCCCACAATGCAACCTCCAATTCCGAAGATGTCATCCCTCCCCGCCATCGCACCACGCTAATGGCTGCAACCATAACCTCCTCTCCTCTCTACACGGCGTCTTGCTATAACTGCACTGCTTGAAATACGCGATAACACCCCATCGCCACTTGTGTCGTTCCGAGACACGAGGACATGCTTGCCGCACTCGATGGTTTTCGAACTCGACCCTGGATCAAGCCACGACAGAACGTCATACTCGATCCATGCACAGATCGAACGCCGCCCACTAATATGTCATGGTGACCGTACTTACGGCCCACACAAGGTGAAACAAGGGGAGATGAAGAGATGAAGAGCTTCTGAGACAGGAAGGTTTCTACAGCGTAGCAAAAATGCAGTCGAAGGTGTTGGGTGTGATCGAACGGATGTGACGATGAAGGGAAAGGCAGGGGAGAGAAATAGCTGTGCATAGATGTGTAGATGTGTGTAGACGTGTGTAGGTGTAGCTGTGTGTACGCGCACAGAGGTGCATGAAAGCAAGAGGAAAAGAGAGCGAGGTGCAGTGATAAAGAGCATAAAGAAGTGCTCCCTGCCAGGCTCGAACTGGCGACCTTCAGATTATGAGACTGACGCTCTACCAACTGAGCCAAAGGAGCATCATAACCTTTCAACCCCCTCACGCCGTCGGAAATTTGCAACTGCTATACGCACAACACAATCCTCTCCAGCTCGTGCCTCTATACATAGCCTTCACCCCTGTCGCCTACTTCACCCCTTCATAACCTCACAACAGCCTGCCAACACATATAGTCCCCACAATGCAACCTCAATTCCGAAGATGTCATCCCTCCCCGCCATCGCACCACGCTAATGGCTGCAACCATAACCTCCTCTCACCTCTCTACACGGCGTCTTGCTATAACTGCACTGCTTGAAATACGCGATAACACCCCATCGCCACTTGTGTCGTTCCGAGACACGAGGACATGCTTGCCGCACTCGATGGTTTTCGAACTCGACCCTGGATCAAGCCACGACAGAACGTCATACTCGATCCATGCACAGATCGAACGCCGCCCACTAATATGTCATGGTGACCGTACTTACGGCCCACACAAGGTGAAACAAGGGGAGATGAAGAGATGAAGAGCTTCTGAGACAGGAAGGTTTCTACAGCGTAGCAAAAATGCAGTCGAAGGTGTTGGGTGTGATCGAACGGATGTGACGATGAAGGGAAAGGCAGGGGAGAGAAATAGCTGTGCATAGATGTGTGTAGATGTGTGTAGACGTGTGTAGGTGTAGCTGTGTACGCGCACAGAGGTGCATGAAAGCAAGAGGAAAGAGAGCGAGGTGCAGTGATAAAGAGCATAAAGAAGTGCTCCCTGCCAGGCTCGAACTGGCGACCTTCAGATTATGAGACTGACGCTCTACCAACTGAGCCAAAGGAGCATCATAACCTTTCAACCCCCTCACGCCGTCGGAAATTTGCAACTGCTATACGCACAACACAATCCTCTCCAGCTCGTGCCTCTATACATAGCCTTCACCCCTGTCGCCTACTTCACCCTTCATAACCTCACAACAGCCTGCCAACACATATAGTCCCCACAATGCAACCTCCAATTCCGAAGATGTCATCCCTCCCCGCCATCGCACCACGCTAATGGCTGCAACCATAACCTCCTCTCACCTCTCTACACGGCGTCTTGCTATAACTGCACTGCTTGAAATACGCGATAACACCCCATCGCCACTTGTGTCGTTCCGAGACACGAGGACATGCTTGCCGCACTCGATGGTTTTCGAACTCGACCCTGGATCAAGCCACGACAGAACGTCATACTCGATCCATGCACAGATCGAACGCCGCCCACTAATATGTCATGGTGACCGTACTTACGGCCCACACAAGGTGAAACAAGGGGAGATGAAGAGATGAAGAGCTTCTGAGACAGGAAGGTTTCTACAGCGTAGCAAAAATGCAGTCGAAGGTGTTGGGTGTGATCGAACGGATGTGACGATGAAGGGAAAGGCAGGGGAGAGAAATAGCTGTGCATAGATGTGTGTAGATGTGTGTAGACGTGTGTAGGTGAAGCTGTGTGTACGCGCACAGAGGTGCATGAAAGCAAGAGGAAAAGAGAGCGAGGTGCAGTGATAAAGAGCATAAAGAAGTGCTCCTGCCAGGCTCGAACTGGCGACCTTCAGATTATGAGACTGACGCTCTACCAACTGAGCCAAAGGAGCATCATAACCTTTCAACCCCCTCACGCCGTCGGAAATTTGCAACTGCTATACGCACAACACAATCCTCTCCAGCTCGTGCCTCTATACATAGCCTTCACCCCTGTCGCCTACTTCACCCCTTCATAACCTCACAACAGCCTGCCAACACATATAGTCCCCACAATGCAACCTCAATTCCGAAGATGTCATCCCTCCCCGCCATCGCACCACGCTAATGGCTGCAACCATAACCTCCTCTCACCTCTCTACACGGCGTCTTGCTATAACTGCACTGCTTGAAATACGCGATAACACCCCATCGCCACTTGTGTCGTTCCGAGACACGAGGACATGCTTGCCGCACTCGATGGTTTTCGAACTCGACCCTGGATCAAGCCACGACAGAACGTCATACTCGATCCATGCACAGATCGAACGCCGCCCACTAATATGTCATGGTGACCGTACTTACGGCCCACACAAGGTGAAACAAGGGGAGATGAAGAGATGAAGAGCTTCTGAGACAGGAAGGTTTCTACAGCGTAGCAAAATGCAGTCGAAGGTGTTGGGTGTGATCGAACGGATGTGACGATGAAGGGAAAGGCAGGGGAGAGAAATAGCTGTGCATAGATGTGTGTAGATGTGTGTAGACGTGTGTAGGTGTAGCTGTGTGTACGCGCACAGAGGTGCATGAAAGCAAGAGGAAAAGAGAGCGAGGTGCAGTGATAAAGAGCATAAAGTGCTCCCTGCCAGGCTCGAACTGGCGACAATCAGATTATGAGACTGACGCTCTACCAACTGAGCCAAAGGAGCATCATAACCTTTCAACCCCCTCACGCCGTCGGAAATTTGCAACTGCTATACGCACAACACAATCCTCTCCAGCTCGTGCCTCTATACATAGCCTTCACCCCTGTCGCCTACTTCACCCCTTCATAACCTCACAACAGCCTGCCAACACATATAGTCCCCACAATGCAACCTCAATTCCGAAGATGTCATCCCTCCCCGCCATCGCACCACGCTAATGGCTGCAACCATAACCTCCTCTCACCTCTCTACACGGCGTCTTGCTATAACTGCACTGCTTGAAATACGCGATAACACCCCATCGCCACTTGTGTCGTTCCGAGACACGAGGACATGCTTGCCGCACTCGATGGTTTTCGAACTCGACCCTGGATCAAGCCACGACAGAACGTCATACTCGATCCATGCACAGATCGAACGCCGCCCACTAATATGTCATGGTGACCGTACTTACGGCCCACACAAGGTGAAACAAGGGGAGATGAAGAGATGAAGAGCTTCTGAGACAGGAAGGTTTCTACAGCGTAGCAAAAATGCAGTCGAAGGTGTTGGGTGTGATCGAACGGATGTGACGATGAAGGGAAAGGCAGGGGAGAGAAATAGCTGTGCATAGATGTGTGTAGATGTGTGTAGACGTGTGTAGGTGTAGCTGTGTGTACGCGCACAGAGGTGCATGAAAGCAAGAGGAAAGAGAGCGAGGTGCAGTGATAAAGAGCATAAAGAAGTGCTCCCTGCCAGGCTCGAACTGGCGACCTTCAGATTATGAGACTGACGCTCTACCAACTGAGCCAAAGGAGCATCATAACCTTTCAACCCCCTCACGCCGTCGGAAATTTGCAACTGCTATACGCACAACACAATCCTCTCCAGCTCGTGCCTCTATACATAGCCTTCACCCCTGTCGCCTACTTCACCCCTTCATAACCTCACAACAGCCTGCCAACACATATAGTCCCCACAATGCAACCTCCAATTCCGAAGATGTCATCCCTCCCCGCCATCGCACCACGCTAATGGCTGCAACCATAACCTCCTCTCACCTCTCTACACGGCGTCTTGCTATAACTGCACTGCTTGAAATACGCGATAACACCCCATCGCCACTTGTGTCGTTCCGAGACACGAGGACATGCTTGCCGCACTCGATGGTTTTCGAACTCGACCCTGGATCAAGCCACGACAGAACGTCATACTCGATCCATGCACAGATCGAACGCCGCCCACTAATATGTCATGGTGACCGTACTTACGGCCCACACAAGGTGAAACAAGGGGAGATGAAGAGATGAAGAGCTTCTGAGACAGGAAGGTTTCTACAGCGTAGCAAAAATGCAGTCGAAGGTGTTGGGTGTGATCGAACGGATGTGACGATGAAGGGAAAGGCAGGGGAGAGAAATAGCTGTGCATAGATGTGTGTAGATGTGTGTAGACGTGTGTAGGTGTAGCTGTGTGTACGCGCACAGAGGTGCATGAAAGCAAGAGGAAAAGAGAGCGAGGTGCAGTGATAAAGAGCATAAAGAAGTGCTCCTGCCAGGCTCGAACTGGCGACCTTCAGATTATGAGACTGACGCTCTACCAACTGAGCCAAAGGAGCATCATAACCTTTCAACCCCCTCACGCCGTCGGAATTTGCAACTGCTATACGCACAACACAATCCTCTCCAGCTCGTGCCTCTATACATAGCCTTCACCCCTGTCGCCTACTTCACCCCTTCATAACCTCACAACAGCCTGCCAACACATATAGTCCCCACAATGCAACCTCCAATTCCTGAAGATGTCATCCCTCCCCGCCATCGCACCACGCTAATGGCTGCAACCATAACCTCCTCTCACCTCTCTACACGGCGTCTTGCTATAACTGCACTGCTTGAAATACGCGATAACACCCCATCGCCACTTGTGTCGTTCCGAGACACGAGGACATGCTTGCCGCACTCGATGGTTTTCGAACTCGACCCTGGATCAAGCCACGACAGAACGTCATACTCGATCCATGCACAGATCGAACGCCGCCCACTAATATGTCATGGTGACCGTACTTACGGCCCACACAAGGTGAAACAAGGGGAGATGAAGAGATGAAGAGCTTCTGAGACAGGAAGGTTTCTACAGCGTAGCAAAATGCAGTCGAAGGTGTTGGGTGTGATCGAACGGATGTGACGATGAAGGGAAAGGCAGGGGAGAGAAATAGCTGTGCATAGATGTGTGTAGATGTGTGTAGACGTGTGTAGGTGTAGCTGTGTGTACGCGCACAGAGGTGCATGAAAGCAAGAGGAAAGAGAGCGAGGTGCAGTGATAAAGAGCATAAAGAAGTGCTCCCTGCCAGGCTCGAACTGGCGACCTTCAGATTATGAGACTGACGCTCTACCAACTGAGCCAAAGGAGCATCATAACCTTTCAACCCCCTCACGCCGTCGGAAATTTGCAACTGCTATACGCACAACACAATCCTCTCCAGCTCGTGCCTCTATACATAGCCTTCACCCCTGTCGCCTACTTCACCCCTTCATAACCTCACAACAGCCTGCCAACACATATAGTCCCCACAATGCAACCTCAATTCCGAAGATGTCATCCCTCCCCGCCATCGCACCACGCTAATGGCTGCAACCATAACCTCCTCTCACCTCTCTACACGGCGTCTTGCTATAACTGCACTGCTTGAAATACGCGATAACACCCCATCGCCACTTGTGTCGTTCCGAGACACGAGGACATGCTTGCCGCACTCGATGGTTTTCGAACTCGACCCTGGATCAAGCCACGACAGAACGTCATACTCGATCCATGCACAGATCGAACGCCGCCCACTAATATGTCATGGTGACCGTACTTACGGCCCACACAAGGTGAAACAAGGGGAGATGAAGAGATGAAGAGCTTCTGAGACAGGAAGGTTTCTACAGCGTAGCAAAAATGCAGTCGAAGGTGTTGGGTGTGATCGAACGGATGTGACGATGAAGGGAAAGGCAGGGGAGAGAAATAGCTGTGCATAGATGTGTGTAGATGTGTGTAGACGTGTGTAGGTGAAGCTGTGTGTACGCGCACAGAGGTGCATGAAAGCAAGAGGAAAAGAGAGCGAGGTGCAGTGATAAAGAGCATAAAGAAGTGCTCCTGCCAGGCTCGAACTGGCGACCTTCAGATTATGAGACTGACGCTCTACCAACTGAGCCAAAGGAGCATCATAACCTTTCAACCCCCTCACGCCGTCGGAAATTTGCAACTGCTATACGCACAACACAATCCTCTCCAGCTCGTGCCTCTATACATAGCCTTCACCCCTGTCGCCTACTTCACCCCTTCATAACCTCACAACAGCCTGCCAACACATATAGTCCCCACAATGCAACCTCAATTCCGAAGATGTCATCCCTCCCCGCCATCGCACCACGCTAATGGCTGCAACCATAACCTCCTCTCACCTCTCTACACGGCGTCTTGCTATAACTGCACTGCTTGAAATACGCGATAACACCCCATCGCCACTTGTGTCGTTCCGAGACACGAGGACATGCTTGCCGCACTCGATGGTTTTCGAACTCGACCCTGGATCAAGCCACGACAGAACGTCATACTCGATCCATGCACAGATCGAACGCCGCCCACTAATATGTCATGGTGACCGTACTTACGGCCCACACAAGGTGAAACAAGGGGAGATGAAGAGATGAAGAGCTTCTGAGACAGGAAGGTTTCTACAGCGTAGCAAAAATGCAGTCGAAGGTGTTGGGTGTGATCGAACGGATGTGACGATGAAGGGAAAGGCAGGGGAGAGAAATAGCTGTGCATAGATGTGTGTAGATGTGTGTAGACGTGTGTAGGTGTAGCTGTGTACGCGCACAGAGGTGCATGAAAGCAAGAGGAAAAGAGAGCGAGGTGCAGTGATAAAGAGCATAAAGAAGTGCTCCCTGCCAGGCTCGAACTGGCGACCTTCAGATTATGAGACTGACGCTCTACCAACTGAGCCAAAGGAGCATCATAACCTTTCAACCCCCTCACGCCGTCGGAAATTTGCAACTGCTATACGCACAACACAACCTCTCCAGCTCGTGCCTCTATACATAGCCTTCACCCCTGTCGCCTACTTCACCCCTTCATAACCTCACAACAGCCTGCCAACACATATAGTCCCCACAATGCAACCTCCAATTCCGAAGATGTCATCCCTCCCCGCCATCGCACCACGCTAATGGCTGCAACCATAACCTCCTCTCACCTCTCTACACGGCGTCTTGCTATAACTGCACTGCTTGAAATACGCGATAACACCCCATCGCCACTTGTGTCGTTCCGAGACACGAGGACATGCTTGCCGCACTCGATGGTTTTCGAACTCGACCCTGGATCAAGCCACGACAGAACGTCATACTCGATCCATGCACAGATCGAACGCCGCCCACTAATATGTCATGGTGACCGTACTTACGGCCCACACAAGGTGAAACAAGGGGAGATGAAGAGATGAAGAGCTTCTGAGACAGGAAGGTTTCTACAGCGTAGCAAAATGCAGTCGAAGGTGTTGGGTGTGATCGAACGGATGTGACGATGAAGGGAAAGGCAGGGGGAGAGAAATAGCTGTGCATAGATGTGTGTAGATGTGTAGACGTGTGTAGGTGAAGCTGTGTGTACGCGCACAGAGGTGCATGAAAGCAAGAGGAAAAGAGAGCGAGGTGCAGTGATAAAGAGCATAAAGAAGTGCTCCCTGCCAGGCTCGAACTGGCGACCTTCAGATTATGAGACTGACGCTCTACCAACTGAGCCAAAGGAGCATCATAACCTTTCAACCCCTCACGCCGTCGGAAATTTGCAACTGCTATACGCACAACACAATCCTCTCCAGCTCGTGCCTCTATACATAGCCTTCACCCCTGTCGCCTACTTCACCCCTTCATAACCTCACAACAGCCTGCCAACACATATAGTCCCCACAATGCAACCTCCAATTCCTGAAGATGTCATCCTCCCCGCCATCGCACCACGCTAATGGCTGCAACCATAACCTCCTCACCTCTCTACACGGCGTCTTGCTATAACTGCACTGCTTGAAATACGCGATAACACCCCATCGCCACTTGTGTCGTTCCGAGACACGAGGACATGCTTGCCGCACTCGATGGTTTTCGAACTCGACCCTGGATCAAGCCACGACAGAACGTCATACTCGATCCATGCACAGATCGAACGCCGCCCACTAATATGTCATGGTGACCGTACTTACGGCCCACAAGGTGAAACAAGGGGAGATGAAGAGATGAAGAGCTTCTGAGACAGGAAGGTTTCTACAGCGTAGCAAAATGCAGTCGAAGGTGTTGGGTGTGATCGAACGGATGTGACGATGAAGGAAAGGCAGGGGAGAGAAATAGCTGTGCATAGATGTGTGTAGATGTGTGTAGACGTGTGTAGGTGTAGCTGTGTGTACGCGCACAGAGGTGCATGAAAGCAAGAGGAAAAGAGAGCGAGGTGCAGTGATAAAGAGCATAAAGAAGTGCTCCTGCCAGGCTCGAACTGGCGACCTTCAGATTATGAGACTGACGCTCTACCAACTGAGCCAAAGGAGCATCATAACCTTTCAACCCCCTCACGCCGTCGGAAATTTGCAACTGCTATACGCACAACACAATCCTCTCCAGCTCGTGCCTCTATACATAGCCTTCACCCCTGTCGCCTACTTCACCCTTCATAACCTCACAACAGCCTGCCAACACATATAGTCCCCACAATGCAACCTCCAATTCCGAAGATGTCATCCCTCCCCGCCATCGCACCACGCTAATGGCTGCAACCATAACCTCCTCTCACCTCTACACGGCGTCTTGCTATAACTGCACTGCTTGAAATACGCGATAACACCCCATCGCCACTTGTGTCGTTCCGAGACACGAGGACATGCTTGCCGCACTCGATGGTTTTCGAACTCGACCCTGGATCAAGCCACGACAGAACGTCATACTCGATCCATGCACAGATCGAACGCCGCCCACTAATATGTCATGGTGACCGTACTTACGGCCCACACAAGGTGAAACAAGGGGGAGATGAAGAGATGAAGAGCTTCTGAGACAGGAAGGTTTCTACAGCGTAGCAAAATGCAGTCGAAGGTGTTGGGTGTGATCGAACGGATGTGACGATGAAGGGAAAGGCAGGGGGAGAGAAATAGCTGTGCATAGATGTGTGTAGATGTGTAGACGTGTGTAGGTGTAGCTGTGTGTACGCGCACAGAGGTGCATGAAAGCAAGAGGAAAAGAGAGCGAGGTGCAGTGATAAAGAGCATAAAGAAGTGCTCCCTGCCAGGCTCGAACTGGCGACCTTCAGATTATGAGACTGACGCTCTACCAACTGAGCCAAAGGAGCATCATAACCTTTCAACCCCGCCGTCGGAATTTGCAACTGCTATACGCACAACACAATCCTCTCCAGCTCGTGCCTCTATACATAGCCTTCACCCCTGTCGCCTACTTCACCCCTTCATAACCTCACAACAGCCTGCCAACACATATAGTCCCCACAATGCAATGCAACCTCAATTCCGAAGATGTCATCCCTCCCCGCCATCGCACCACGCTAATGGCTGCAACCATAACCCTCCTCTCACCTCTCTACACGGCGTCTTGCTATAACTGCACTGCTTGAAATACGCGATAACACCCCATCGCCACTTGTGTCGTTCCGAGACACGAGGACATGCTTGCCGCACTCGATGGTTTTCGAACTCGACCCTGGATCAAGCACGACAGAACGTCATACTCGATCCATGCACAGATCGAACGCCGCCCACTAATATGTCATGGTGACCGTACTTACGGCCCACACAAGGTGAAACAAGGGGAGATGAAGAGATGAAGAGCTTCTGAGACAGGAAGGTTTCTACAGCGTAGCAAAATGCAGTCGAAGGTGTTGGGTGTGATCGAACGGATGTGACGATGAAGGGAAAGGCAGGGGAGAGAAATAGCTGTGCATAGATGTGTGTGAATGTGTAGACGTGTGTAGGTGTAGCTGTGTACGCGCACAGAGGTGCATGAAAGCAAGAGGAAAAGAGCGAGGTGCAGTGATAAAGAGCATAAAGAAGTGCTCCCTGCCAGGCTCGAACTGGCGACCTTCAGATTATGAGACTGACGCTCTACCAACTGAGCCAAAGGAGCATCATAACCTTTCAACCCCCTCACGCCGTCGGAAATTTGCAGCTGCTATACGCACAACACAATCCTCTCCAGCTCGTGCCTCTACACAGCCTTCACCCCTGTCGCCTACTTCACCCCTTCATAACCTCACAACAGCCTGCCAACACATATAGTCCCCACAATGCAACCTCAATTCGAAGATGTCATCCTCCCGCCATCGCACCACGCTAATGGCTGCAACCACCACCTCCTCTACACACACGCGTGCTATAACTGCACTGCTTGAAATACGCGATAACACCCCATCGCCACTTGTGTCGTTCCGAGACACGAGGACATGCTTGCCGCACTCGATGGTTTCGAACTCGACCCTGGATCAAGCCACGACAGAACGTCATACTCGATCCATGCACAGATCGAACGCCGCCCACTAATATGTCATGGTGACCGTACTTACGGCCCACACAAGGTGAAACAAGGGAGATGAAGAGATGAAGAGCTTCTGAGACAGGAAGGTTTCTACAGCGTAGCAAAATGCAGTCGAAGGTGTTGGGTGTGATCGAACGGATGTGACGATGAAGGGAAAGGCAGGGGGAGAGAAATAGCTGTGCATAGATGTGTGTAGATGTGTGTAGACGTGTGTAGGTGTAGCTGTGTACGCGCACAGAGGTGCATGAAAGCAAGAGGAAAAGAGCGAGGTGCAGTGATAAAGAGCATAAAGAGTGCTCCCTGCCAGGCTCGAACTGGCGACCTTCAGATTATGAGACTGACGCTCTAC
>VKKV01000388.1:0-104204 GCA_008080845.1 Phytophthora kernoviae | reverse complement strand
ACAACAGCCTGCCAACACATATAGTCCCCACAATGCAACCTCCAATTCCGAAGATGTCATCCCTCCCCGCCATCGCACCACGCTAATGGCTGCAACCATAACCTCCTCTCACCTCTCTACACGGCGTCTTGCTATAACTGCACTGCTTGAAATACGCGATAACACCCCATCGCCACTTGTGTCGTTCCGAGACACGAGGACATGCTTGCCGCACTCGATGGTTTTCGAACTCGACCCTGGATCAAGCCACGACAGAACGTCATACTCGATCCATGCACAGATCGAACGCCGCCCACTAATATGTCATGGTGACCGTACTTACGGCCCACACAAGGTGAAACAAGGGGAGATGAAGAGATGAAGAGCTTCTGAGACAGGAAGGTTTCTACAGCGTAGCAAAAATGCAGTCGAAGGTGTTGGGTGTGATCGAACGGATGTGACGATGAAGGGAAAGGCAGGGGAGAGAAATAGCTGTGCATAGATGTGTGTAGATGTGTGTAGACGTGTGTAGGTGTAGCTGTGTGTACGCGCACAGAGGTGCATGAAAGAGGAAAAAGAGAGCGAGGTGCAGTGATAAAGAGCATAAAGAAGTGCTCCCTGCCAGGCTCGAACTGGCGACCTTCAGATTATGAGACTGACGCTCTACCAACTGAGCCAAAGGAGCATCATAACCTTTCAACCCCCTCACGCCGTCGGAAATTTGCAACTGCTATACGCACAACACAATCCTCTCCAGCTCGTGCCTCTATACATAGCCTTCACCCCTGTCGCCTACTTCACCCCTTCATAACCTCACAACAGCCTGCCAACACATATAGTCCCCACAATGCAACCTCCAATTCCGAAGATGTCATCCCTCCCCGCCATCGCACCACGCTAATGGCTGCAACCATAACCTCCTCTCACCTCTCTACACGGCGTCTTGCTATAACTGCACTGCTTGAAATACGCGATAACACCCCATCGCCACTTGTGTCGTTCCGAGACACGAGGACATGCTTGCCGCACTCGATGGTTTTCGAACTCGACCCTGGATCAAGCCACGACAGAACGTCATACTCGATCCATGCACAGATCGAACGCCGCCCACTAATATGTCATGGTGACCGTACTTACGGCCCACACAAGGTGAAACAAGGGGAGATGAAGAGATGAAGAGCTTCTGAGACAGGAAGGTTTCTACAGCGTAGCAAAATGCAGTCGAAGGTGTTGGGTGTGATCGAACGGATGTGACGATGAAGGGAAAGGCAGGGGGAGAGAAATAGCTGTGCATAGATGTGTGTAGATGTGTAGACGTGTAGCTGTGTGTACGCGCACAGAGGTGCATGAAAGCAAGAGGAAAAGAGAGCGAGGTGCAGTGATAAAGAGCATAAAGAAGTGCTCCCTGCCAGGCTCGAACTGGCGACCTTCAGATTATGAGACTGACGCTCTACCAACTGAGCCAAAGGAGCATCATAACCTTTCAACCCCCTCACGCCGTCGGAAATTTGCAACTGCTATACGCACAACACAATCCTCTCCAGCTCGTGCCTCTATACATAGCCTTCACCCCTGTCGCCTACTTCACCCCTTCATAACCTCACAACAGCCTGCCAACACATATAGTCCCCACAATGCAACCTCCAATTCCGAAGATGTCATCCCTCCCCGCCATCGCACCACGCTAATGGCTGCAACCATAACCTCCTCTCACCTCTCTACACGGCGTCTTGCTATAACTGCACTGCTTGAAATACGCGATAACACCCCATCGCCACTTGTGTCGTTCCGAGACACGAGGACATGCTTGCCGCACTCGATGGTTTTCGAACTCGACCCTGGATCAAGCCACGACAGAACGTCATACTCGATCCATGCACAGATCGAACGCCGCCCACTAATATGTCATGGTGACCGTACTTACGGCCCACACAAGGTGAAACAAGGGGAGATGAAGAGATGAAGAGCTTCTGAGACAGGAAGGTTTCTACAGCGTAGCAAAATGCAGTCGAAGGTGTTGGGTGTGATCGAACGGATGTGACGATGAAGGGAAAGGCAGGGGGAGAGAAATAGCTGTGCATAGATGTGTGTAGATGTGTGTAGACGTGTGTAGGTGTAGCTGTGTGTACGCGCACAGAGGTGCATGAAAGCAAGAGGAAAAGAGAGCGAGGTGCAGTGATAAAGAGCATAAAGAAGTGCTCCCTGCCAGGCTCGAACTGGCGACCTTCAGATTATGAGACTGACGCTCTACCAACTGAGCCAAAGGAGCATCATAACCTTTCAACCCCCTCACGCCGTCGGAAATTTGCAACTGCTATACGCACAACACAATCCTCTCCAGCTCGTGCCTCTATACATAGCCTTCACCCCTGTCGCCTACTTCACCCCTTCATAACCTCACAACAGCCTGCCAACACATATAGTCCCCACAATGCAACCTCCAATTCCGAAGATGTCATCCCTCCCCGCCATCGCACCACGCTAATGGCTGCAACCATAACCTCCTCTCACCTCTCTACACGGCGTCTTGCTATAACTGCACTGCTTGAAATACGCGATAACACCCCATCGCCACTTGTGTCGTTCCGAGACACGAGGACATGCTTGCCGCACTCGATGGTTTTCGAACTCGACCCTGGATCAAGCCACGACAGAACGTCATACTCGATCCATGCACAGATCGAACGCCGCCCACTAATATGTCATGGTGACCGTACTTACGGCCCACACAAGGTGAAACAAGGGGAGATGAAGAGATGAAGAGCTTCTGAGACAGGAAGGTTTCTACAGCGTAGCAAAATGCAGTCGAAGGTGTTGGGTGTGATCGAACGGATGTGACGATGAAGGGAAAGGCAGGGGAGAGAAATAGCTGTGCATAGATGTGTGTAGTGTAGACGTGTGTAGGTGTAGCTGTGTGTACGCGCACAGAGGTGCATGAAAGCAAGAGGAAAAGAGAGCGAGGTGCAGTGATAAAGAGCATAAAGAAGTGCTCCCTGCCAGGCTCGAACTGGCGACCTTCAGATTATGAGACTGACGCTCTACCAACTGAGCCAAAGGAGCATCATAACCTTTCAACCCCCTCACGCCGTCGGAAATTTGCAACTGCTATACGCACAACACAATCCTCTCCAGCTCGTGCCTCTATACATAGCCTTCACCCCTGTCGCCTACTTCACCCCTTCATAACCTCACAACAGCCTGCCAACACATATAGTCCCCACAATGCAACCTCCAATTCCGAAGATGTCATCCCTCCCCGCCATCGCACCACGCTAATGGCTGCAACCATAACCTCCTCTCACCTCTCTACACGGCGTCTTGCTATAACTGCACTGCTTGAAATACGCGATAACACCCCATCGCCACTTGTGTCGTTCCGAGACACGAGGACATGCTTGCCGCACTCGATGGTTTTCGAACTCGACCCTGGATCAAGCCACGACAGAACGTCATACTCGATCCATGCACAGATCGAACGCCGCCCACTAATATGTCATGGTGACCGTACTTACGGCCCACACAAGGTGAAACAAGGGGAGATGAAGAGATGAAGAGCTTCTGAGACAGGAAGGTTTCTACAGCGTAGCAAAATGCAGTCGAAGGTGTTGGGTGTGATCGAACGGATGTGACGATGAAGGGAAAGGCAGGGGGAGAGAAATAGCTGTGCATAGATGTGTGTAGATGTGTGTAGACGTGTGTAGGTGTAGCTGTGTGTACGCGCACAGAGGTGCATGAAAGCAAGAGGAAAAGAGAGCGAGGTGCAGTGATAAAGAGCATAAAGAAGTGCTCCTGCCAGGCTCGAACTGGCGACCTTCAGATTATGAGACTGACGCTCTACCAACTGAGCCAAAGGAGCATCATAACCTTTCAACCCCCTCACGCCGTCGGAAATTTGCAACTGCTATACGCACAACACAATCCTCCAGCTCGTGCCTCTATACATAGCCTTCACCCCTGTCGCCTACTTCACCCCTTCATAACCTCACAACAGCCTGCCAACACATATAGTCTTGAGAGAGTAGGAGCTGTAAGAATGACACCTATTGGTGTAGTCCCAAAACCCCATCATTGAAGCTGAAGGTGTCAAACAAAAACTTGTTGTGCACTCAATTTGTGGGAGATCTGGGTGAATAACGTGCTATGTACTTCAGTTCATCCCTCTTGCGTTAAACTTGTAACAAAGAGTTTCATCGCGAAGCAAGACGTGATAGGTATTATGGCACTGTGATTGGTTACGAATAAAATGCTGAGCCTCAAAGGTGCGTGCTCCAAGTGAACTTTGGCGACAAGACAGAAGGGGTGAAGTTCGACGAGGTAGCTACACAAGATGCCGCAAAGGAGATTTATGCGTTACAGCCGTGTCATGGATGTCCAATTGCAATCCGATGACATGCGTGACCTTCACTAGAAGGTATACGAGCAGTTTAATGGACTGGAAGGTAACGCGACACGTGTCTTTCAAGGTATCTTACGGGAAGCAGGAGCGGGCACTATCGACGAGAGTCATAGTCGCCCATTATACGAACTGGCATCTGGGAGAGTGGTACTTGTTGTTGCCAAGTACATCCTGGATTTTGCATGCTACAATGCCGGTACCCGTTAGGCATCAAGCGATGAAGTCCTGACAACACTGTATTTCATTTTGCGCCAGTGGTTGCAGGTACAGCCGCCCCACCCTTAGTGTTGAGAGACTCCGACAATGACAATAAGAGTGAGTTCGGGTTGACGCTATCACTGATATGCTTGGCGGTCCTAAGCAAACGGGGTGGGTGCAAGTAATGATAGAGGAACGCAGCGCTTGTAGTGATCTCCTGAGACTGTTACAGCGTTTGAGCGTGCTATGGTACAAACACTAGACGGTTCCGAGCACTCAGGACTTCTGTACGTAGGGAACAAGGTGCAATTTTGGCTGTCAGAAATCTAGAAAATAACCCACCACACACCGACGAAGGGTACATACTGTACCATGAGCCCGCACCTGTTTACTGAGTCTATTCAGAATGAGTTGAAAGGCTTCTCATTTGTACCACACCCTGCTGTCATTTGTGGACCCTATGCGTAGAAGTTTGGCACTCGGAGATTTTTGGTCATGCATTTCACTCGTCGAGCACGCCATGAGATACGAGTTGCTGAGTGTGCTTTTGCAGATTTCGCGCATACAAACGCCCCTCCTTAAGTCGATATCGACTCGGGATGCTATCGTGCTGCGTGATGCATTGACCATCATGGTTAGCATTGCAGAACTATAGTATAAAACCACGATTCTCGACGTTGTAGCAATTGTGGAGAGCTGGGTGCAGGGATCATTGACGACATCTCACCTGAACAAGACAGCCCTCGCAGAGATCGTGTACTGAGTTGACAAGCGCTCGCAGCATGTTCGAGCTTGGTTGGTGAATGTGGACCACGTGGCGATTGAGGTAATTGTCGATGATGCTAAGGCCAGTAATGCTGCCCATCTCTCATGAATATCATCATGGGGCAACTCGTTGACTAGCGCGTGGAGACACACCTACACCAAGCATTTCAGAGAGTACACGGTCATCACCCATCAATCACTGCTAGTTACTAAGCGTCCGAACGCACTATAAAGGCCGAATGGGTCCACCTCAACCTGTTTTAAAAACACTTCCATATTAAGGCAGCAATGTGTTATGCATGCGGTATTTATCGCGGATCGACTACCATAGCAACGGTGCTTCGTGTTTCACAAGCTGCCGTGGTCATTCTACACCCATTCACTTACCGGTCATCATGAAGAAGTACATTAAGGATAATTGCGGTGATCTGTGCGCAGCATTTTGGGAATTATGGGCTGCGCGACCAATTGGGCGGAGCCCCTCTATCGTGTGTCAAGATCGATGATCGCGTTGAGTTGGCCGACCCTATGCAGTTCCAGACTTCCTTCGATCCATCGCGTCCAGCACATGCTCTCGAATGTTTCTGTTAAGGCCCATCAGACAGCGGCTCTGCCCGTCGAGCGCATGTTCTCGGATGTATTCGCCAGTACCCTCTAGATGGTGGCCGTAATGGGCCTTCCCCAGTTACTTAAGTAGGTAGTTTTGTTTACAACGATTTGCATAAGTAGGTAGTGTAGCACATGGCTAGCGTGTGCTGAAGTGTCATTCCCTGATCGACTGAAAGTGGGAAGCCAGATCCATTTTACCCAATCAGGCTCAGGGCTGCATTTGAGTGGTTCATATGAGGTCGGGGCAGTCGCCCTGGCCCTAAACTAAAACAGAGTTGATTTTACCTCAGACTTATTACTTGGTCTCAGTATTCTGCGTCCTCTTGCAGCTTCCTCATCGCTACGTGTACGCTAGTGACGGACACTCACTTGGCTCGTTACAGTGGCTCTGCCCACCGAACGCAGGTCAGTCAAAACCCACCAACCCACAGTTTTACTCGTCCAGCACGTAGCGCCAGGAGTCTTGATCTCGATCTGTTGGGTGATGGTACACCAGCCCAGGTACGAACCCCGTTCAACCCAATGGTGTTGTCCGCACGTTGATAGGTTTATTTTGTTACACGTCAATTGGCTGCTACATTACACACACAACAGGCTCTGCGGACATTTCACACGGCCCAAATAGAACTCTCGCTTAGTCATATACTTTCACGAGTGAATCTGCGGATGCTGGAGTCATCACCTCAGTCCAGAGATGGTAGTTCTCCTTGATCAGATCAAGCAACAGATTTATGTCGAATTTTGCTCGGCTCCTTCGCGGTGAAATACTGGTAGATTCTCGGCCCAATAAGGCACTCAAAGTACCGTCAGACTTGCCGCGCTGGACAACATATCTATACTGTCGTACGTTGGGAGTCCTCTGTGCGTGAAGGTGTTCGACGAACATGGTCGAGTCCATTCAGATCGCAAGTCGTACTTCCGAAAACCATGGCTTGGCTTGACGTGCGTTTATCATATTCGTAAATAACATACAGAAATACCAAGATGTCGATCGTTATCTGATGTTGGACAATGAGAAGACAGAAATCCTGACAGGGGCCACGTACAGCCCTTTTGGTGCAGACCTGAAAGGAGGAGCTGATCTATTCGTGGACGCCGTTTTATTCATGACTTATCATTCCTATCAGGCATCTCCGCCAACGACCAGACGGTAGTGACGGCCAAGGTTTCAATGTGCTACGACAGTGTTAAAGTGATCACACATCGTGTGCTCGACTGTAATAATCCAGCCAAATCGATGGCAAGGGACGTAAATACTTCCCGCCACATATCCATCAACACTGATCACGTCGGCAGATTTGCGAGAACTATCCCTGAGCTGGTCTACAGATCCCGCTACAGGAAGCGGCAAGTGCGTTAAAGGAAAGGGCGCATCCCTACAAAGCAACCCACGGCCTGGAATAAGTCCAGTCGACTGACACCTGACCTCGAAGGCTTCGATCAAAGTCAGCAATCCTACTTCGGCGCTGCATGAAGACTCTCGCGTAGCCGCGACCCAATAGACCCCAAATATGACTAAGACAGTCCCGCGCGTCTCGCGCGAGCCACTGGAAGAACAGAGCTAGCCCCACCGACGGGTACACAAGGTGAGCCAATAATTCAGCATCCCCACAAATATCAGAGTATCCCCCGTTAGTCGGAAGTCTCGGCGCTGTATGAAAGTTGCTTGGATCGCATCAGGGATATTGTTGATCCCACTTCGCCACAATAATTGCAAACACAAGACCTGAATTAAATCTGCAAGCCTGTTGATTGGCGATGCTCTAAGAAGTGAAAGTTCTAGCGATGTAGGAATCACCACAGGTGTATGAAGCTAAAGTTGTTGTAAGTGAGAGCTAGACTTGGAGATAATTTTTTACAAGGGTTTTCATACCTCTAAATAAGAATCAATGCTTAGTGGTATGAAAATCCTTATAAAGTTTTAAAATACTAAATTTAGTAATAACTAATTTGGTCACATCAACAGTGTATCAACCCGCGCAATTTAGCAAGTCATATCAATTTGACTACTATGTAGTCAAACTCACGTAATGACTTCCTGGAAACTTTAGTATTTGGTTAAAGCTTTCTTCGCGGAATTGTCTCGTGTCTCGTCAGCACTCACTTCTTGGCCTCGATGGTGCACAGCAGCAAGTACGATCTGCTCATCAAGCTCCTGCTGATCGGAGACAGCGGTATGTCTGCTTACTCCATCGCCTTCTCTGTCCAAAGCTCCGTTTCTAACGCTCTCTGTCTGCTTCTCTGCCATTTCCCAGGCGTGGGGAAGAGCTGCGTGCTCCTCCGCTACTCAGACGACTCCTTCACGACTTCCTTCATCACCACCATCGGGTGCGTCCTGTAGACTCAGTTGACTGTTGTCTACCTTAAACTGTGTCAATGTATGGCGATCTAATTGTGTGAATACATCTACTCTAGTATCGACTTTAAAGTAAAGACCATCGATGTGGACGGCAAGCGGATAAAGCTCCAGATCTGGGACACTGCAGGCCAGGAGCGCTTCCGAACGATCACGACTGGTGCGATTTTGGTTGGATTTTGTTGGTTGGGGAGTGAGATTTATGAACTGATTGTATGAAATTGTGTTGTTTATTTAAAATTGTTGTTGTTGGTAGCTTATTACCGTGGCGCGATGGGGATTCTGCTGGTGTACGATGTGACGGATGATCACTCCTTCCAGAGTACGTTGGGGCTGCATCCTCATGTATTACAATGCAGTTGTGGCTGGATATCTGACATCTTACGTCTTGGTTTTGCTGTGTAGACATCCGCAATTGGATGACACAAATTCGACAGAACGCGTCATCAAATGTAAACAAGATCCTGATTGGGAACAAGTGCGATGTGGACCCGTCAGAACGAGTATGTCAAGGGCTTCATTTTGAATTGTGATGGTGATGCGGTGCTGTTTTACTGACAGTTTGTTGTCGCTTGATCCTTCCTAGGCGGTGACAACGAAGCAGGGACAGGATCTGGCCGACGAGTTTGGCATCAAATTCTTCGAGACAAGCGCAAAGAGCAACACGAACATCGACGAGGCCTTCCGCTCCATCGCAGTGGACATCCAGAAGCGGCTGGCGGAGAGCGAGCACGATAGATTAGATGTGGCGAACGGCAGCAAATTCCGCGTGGACGAGTCGCAGGAGCAATCGAAAGACGGTTGCTGCGCCTAGTTGAATGCCTCTGCACTTCTCCCGCTGTTGCTTCCCATGTTGTTAAGGACACACACAGCTCAGTTATAAGGCACCAGATAACGATTAGCTTTCATACACACTTGCACACCGCCTCAAAATTCAAAGTGTAGCCATCTGATATGAAGTTTGACTACCAGATAGTCAAGCGTTAGCCATCGTGCCAGCCATTGACACACTTTAGCTGAGACTTGACCAGTGACAATGGCGCACCGTGAGGACATCGTGGGCGTGGACGGCGGCGAGACATGGGACGACTGGGTGGATGACGGCTCCTCCACTAGCTTTGACTGCGTGTTTTGTGCCAGCAAATTCCCGACCGAGACGCCTCTGCACGCGCATCTGCAAGAGCTCCACGACTTCTCACTGCACCAGGAAATCGCGACTCGCAAGCTGGACACGTACGCCACCATCCAATTGGTCAATTACCTGCGTCAGATGACGCTGGATGGTGTTGCAAGTGAGACTGTGAAGAAGACACTGGCGACGGAAGGCACCACTGCGTTCCAGAAGGACCAATTCCTCAAGCCTGTGGTGGCGGACGACCCGCTGCTCTACTGTCTTGACTGTGATAGCGACAGCGATGAGGACGACGAGGCCAATACTGAGGAAGAGCAGAAGACGGAGAAAGTGGTGGATAATGCCAGTGATTTGATCGCCAAGCTGCAATTGGAGAACCAGGAGCTCAAGCAGCAGATGACCAAGTACTCCAAACTCGTCCGCGACTTTGTGGTCGACGGTGAGAGCGCAGCTCCTGTTGAGGATGCTGCAGATAACGACACGTACTACTTTGACTCGTACTCACATGTGGGTATCCACCGCGAGATGATCACGGATGGAATCCGCACCGATGGCTACCGCAACGCGATCCTCAACAACCCGGAATTGTTCAAGGGCAAAGTGGTGCTGGATGTGGGCTGTGGTACAGGCATTCTAAGTATGTTCGCAGCACAGGCTGGGGCTGCTAAAGTGATTGGTATCGACCGCAGTGAGATGGGAGATGTGGCTCGTGAGATTGTTGAAGCTAATGGATTTAGTGATGTGATCACTATTCTTCGCGGTAAGGTGGAGGAGATTGATCTGCAGGTGGACAAGGTAGACATTATCGTCTCCGAGTGGATGGGTTACTGTCTTCTGTATGAATCCATGCTGGACACGGTGTTGTTTGCACGTGACAAGTGGCTTGCGCCCGGCGGCCACCTGTTCCCGGACAAATGCTCCATGTTCATCCAAGGTATGCAAGACTCAACCCAGCGCTTTACCTTCTGGGATAACGTGTACGGCTTCAACATGCAACCTATCAAGTCCAAGATCTCCATCCGTGACGCCTTTGTGGAGGATGTTCTGCCGAGCGATATCATCACAAGTCGCGAGCTGTTGCAGAATATCGACATCGACTGCGTCACTTATGACCAACTCGACTTCCACTCTACCTTCACGCTGTCTGTGACCGAGGACGGCACCTTCCACGGGTTTGTGTCGAGTTTCGACATTGGATTCGAGCGTGACTGCCTACGTCCCGAGTACTTTACTACGGGTGCCGAAGGCACGCCGACGCACTGGCACCAGGTCTTTTTCCACGTCCCGAAGCCCTTCGCGGTCAAGAAGGGTGACGTTGTTGCTGGTAAGTGGTGGGTGCGGCGGAACGCCGAAAACCCGCGCTTCCTCGATGTTGAGATCCAGTGGAAGGAGGCTTCTGAGTGCGAGTTCATCGTCCAGCGTTACCGTATTCATTAGAGTATTTTAGCGGTAGGATTCACATCTTCATCTTTCGATTGCCAATGATTTTTGCTTGAAAAACAAAACACCTGGTTTCTTACGCTCTACGAGTGCAGCTTTACTTGGCTGATGACATCCTTTACCAAGACGGACATAGCGGATACCTTCTCGAATTCCTCCCCTGTGGGTGAGATCAAGGCCAAACACTTGAGCAGCAGATAATGAGTCGAAGTAAGTGACGGCGTGAGGTCAAGCTTCTCTACCATGGGGTCTGCCACGAGAGGTGGCTGAGTGTCACTGGTCACCCACGTAAACACATCCGCAGGCAACATACTCATCACCACAGCATACTCCGCCTCAGTCTTCATCCGCCGCAAAATGAGCGAAAGCCGAGCCCGAGCAATAGCACCCAATTTCGAAACCATGCACTCTGGAAACTGCATTTTCTCTATCGCTAGATCCGCGCGTTCATCCGCCCGGATTGATACAATAAAAGCACGTACTCTTCTCGGATCACGTCCAGCGGCAGCCCAAAGGCCTCAGTGAGGGCAAAACCCAGCGTTTCATCATGTCGAAGAAGCTCCTTCAAAACCTGGTGCGATCTCGTCTGATCGATTTCATTTCCACATCGTTCGGTTGGGCGGGAGGTTGAGGCAGTAGAAGCTGTCTGGCCGACACAAATGTCGCCCGCTGTTTGAGAACAGCTTCACGATCGAGATAGGTGTTACAGCTGTAGCGGCGAATGAATCGAGGAGCATAATTAAACTGACGTGATCGGCGATCTGCGTGATTGAGACTGCGTCAAAATTGAAGCTATTCAGCGCCTGCATCAATGCAGACGTATCGTGAGAAGGGGCCAACGCTGTTGAAAGCCCAAGCGTAGGTCGTTCACGCGGTATCGCCATTTAACCGTTCGAGTCAAGTTTTCCATCTTGAAGGCAGTGATGCGTGGTACATTTTCATCACCATCATCATCACCATCGGACTCGTTGCTAGCGTCATCGTCATCGCCATCGTCATTATCATCGTCACTCTCATCCAGGTTATGTGCTCTTGACACTGCCTGGGTGGCTGGCATAGCTTTCACAGCCGTCAATAAAGTGACAAGCAAGTTCTGGATAATGCTGAAGAATCGGCGAGCAACTTGCGGCTGGAGACCTCTCTGCGGCTTCTTCCCAGCTGCACTCTCCTCCCAGAATGTGATCAGCGTTACAACGTGTACGCGGATGTATTTTTCCCAGATATAAGCCGCCATGGCTGCTTTCACTTGAACGGACCTCGTACAATCCATTTCCAGCAATGCATCCTCGAGTTGGCGCATGTCAGATCGCTCGGCGTTCCAAGCGGCGCACAGAATTCCTACGCGAAAACAGCAAAGAGCATCTTTGTCCGAAAATTGGGGATATGCACGCAACACATTTGCCCAACTCTTCATCTGTACAGCCTTCCGGCAGTTTTCCATCGTTGCAACCCAACTGTCGGTGCCATCATCACTTATACTCGCATTAACTTGATCATCTGGCAGTTGTACAGCATCATCTTCTTCTCCGGCCTCATGCCCATCGTTTATCTGCATCAGAGCAAGACTACGCATGATGTCATCCACGTGCTCAACTGCGTCAACAGAAAGACGCCCAACTTTTCCAAGCCGCAACGACAAGTGCACCGTTTTCGCAATACAATCCTGCAGAATGTTCCAGCGCGTACCGCTGCCAACACTGCTGTATCTCCCAAGCGTGTCTTCTTCCACATGCTTAGCAGATTGTGCCTCCCCCAGCCACAGTGCTCACACAACACAAACGCATGGAAAAGTTTCGGGGTCTTCCAGCATGAAGTAAAAATTTCCACCAGAGGGCGAGAACAATCCCGTAGGCGGCGCAGATACCTCTCAGTCGACACATATGGCGTACCAGCATCGTCATCCTCCTCTTGCTGAATCGCTGCCTCCGTATCTGTGATGGCGAAGTAGGTTTGCAGCCACCGCTGGAGGGACGAAGACAATGAAGGTGGAGGAAGTGCAAGCACCGCACCAAGGGGAAGTGAAAAGTACCACTCAATAAATAGTCTGGTGAGAATCTCTTCTGTCAAAAAAATGGCTGAATGTAGTTGTTGCAGTTCCTGCTCAAGCGTAAAAATGTTAGTTTGATAAATGGATGCCTGGCATACTACGAACGACGAGATTCTCGTACCTGAACCGCAAACACGCTCGACAGCACTGGAGCGAGGATAAAAGTGAATAGGCAGTCTCGCTGCGCGGCATTTGAAAATTTGCGAAAGATTGAAGTCTTCAACGTCCGGAAGGACTCGCGTAAAAACTCTTCTTTTGTTTCAGCAACCTCAAAAGAGATAGAATATCACGACGTCGAGGCAAATCCGGATCACTAAACGGCATCGAGAAAAATCCAGGAACTCCCACGCAGTGAGATGGCTGGCGCTGTCGATCGCTTTTCGTGTTCGTGCACATGACTCATCGTCCAGTGTGAGACCAGCACGACGAAATAGTTCCAACCACGGCGTTATCCGCAGCAGTGGCCCTGATTGCTGCCCCTTTGCGCTAGACCGCGAAATAATATCTCCAGTAGAGGTCTGCACTGCTGACAGCAACATACGCTTGCCTCGCTCGAACTCCTGCGCATTTCAAGAAAATAGTTAGATCGAACTACAGGTTAGTCACAGCAAACGAACAGACAGAACTGCAGCACCGACGTACAGCCTGAAACCCGAGAAATGTAGATACGAGTCGATGTTGCCAAAGCAACTTCCATTGAAGCAACAATTCAGCCCCGTCGGGGTTCTGGATGACATCCCATTCTTCAGCACCTGCGAATTTACAACTTAGTTAGATTATACAAGGTCCTAGATGCAGTATAAACACGTAACTCACCAGCTGCAATTTTTCCAGCGCCCTGAGGAGAAAGGCTGCGTTCAGTAACACCATATCTGGATTGAGCAAAACATCTAGCAGCGTCTGGATCGTTGTCGAGGAAGACAGATTGCCAATGTCATCCAACAGCGGATCAAGTGCGTCTTGTTCAAGTGTGTGAGCTGCGTCTATCCGTTTCTTCTTTACGAATGCCTGAAGACCGCCGATTATCTGGTGCAGCAAAAAGTTCTCTTCTTGCAGTTTATTTTGCGTGAAATACTTCATCAGTATCGACACGTTGGGTAAACCAGGCTTAAGCTCAATCATCTCGGACACATTGCCACTTGATCTGGATAGGACAACACATTTTGTCCTTCTTGTGATAGGATCAAAGAGCGTGAAAAGCTTCGCACTGTCACCCACTGCAAAGGTGAACACTCTAGGGCCGTACCGGGCTCGCCACACTTCAACAATACCACGCTGTGCAGAATAAATCACCAAGTATAGTCCAGGAGGCCGACGAGCACCTTCGCTGCCTTGCATCCAGCCGCATTGCGCGTTACGATAACCTTTCCACATCCGAATCACAATCATCCGAGAAGTGTCAACAAGCAGAATCCGCCCAAGTGTATCGGACACCGCCACCAGTCTGCCTGTCGGACTTAGAACAAGAACCCGGCACCGCCGCCGATCATCTTCATAAATTGCGCGAGTACTCCCAACGGGAGCCGCAACATGTTCAGCTGCAGCATCAATCGCGCCTGCACCTAGTTGGGTATAATCAGTGTGCCCTTCTCCTGTTCGACCCCAACTGATGGATCCCCCGTACCATGTGTCCACCCCCAGCTTTTTGCAAAGTTCCACACGGCTCCAGCCGCTCTGGACGCAATGGCGGTAGCAATATGCGCTAAATGAATGATCGAGTTTTGGTCATTCCCTGCCTGATAGAACGCGAGGAACGGTGCTGAGCCTGCACTTACAATCGTGTACACACCAAGACGCGAGTGCGACTGGAAGATTGTCGGCCTCACTGGACCGCACGGATAGCAGTCATCACGTCCTTCTGGTCACGAAGACAATACTTCCTGAACTTACTGGCTTGTGCAGGACCTTCACCACAATACACAATGATCAGCTCCAGTAACCATTCACTCCTACATCATCAAGCCACTCACCAAACACTGCAGAGTTCATTTTCCCAATGAGCTCCGATATCTGGATAATAGCAACCGTCGAGTCTGTATAGAGCACCCAGAGTTCCCCTTCCACTGGTTCGCTTGACAGCAACACACTGGCTCTACGTGGCACCACCATCGTAGACGCATTCCTGTTCACATCCAGCTTTAACACTGCAGCGCCATGCAGTTTCTACCCACAATAACAATAATAACAGCAACATCAGTCTCCTTTCCTTTAAAACCTCCATCAATCCAGTCTTTTACCTGTTCAAACAACAGCTTCCCCACTCTATTAAAAATGCGCAGCACTCAGATGAATAACCGACGCAGAAGAGTTCTCTATCGAGCCATTTGACATCTGAGACGCTTTCTCCTTCCTCCAGATGCAGGTCGTTCACGTCTACAATCACTCTTAGCGGCGCTGCAGCAGGTCCAGCATGTTTCTGACCATCACTCATCTGTTGCTCCACGTCTTCCTGCACTCCTACGGAGTAAATCTGCTGCTGGAACCCCACCAAAACCGTAAGATCTGCAGCCACGTCAATCTTCACTCGTGGGTCATCGTAGAGTGACACAGAGGTGTCTGAGGACTGGATATTCGCGCTGCTGAGACGAAGAGCTACCGCCAGAGCGTCGGACGCTTCGTCGACGCCGTCTGCAGCTACCACAGGCGGCATCTCGGCACTCGTCGCCATCGTTCCTCTTTGATTGTTTGTTCTCCGATGAGTTGAACTACAATATCATTCTGAAATTTAAACTTTATAATCTATAAGTACCTATAGGTACTTATAGTATGGCATTGTAGGATCGGACAGTTAGCAGTCGGACATGTTCTTCACTTGGCAGAGACGGAGACGATCCTGCTGATGAAGCCAGAGATGGAAGCCGTGGATGACACTCCACATTTTATATAGCAATATCTTATACTAGAGAACAAATTGGCGCATCTTCGGAATGTGTTTGAAAATCTGGTAGCGCCATCCTGATGCGTGAGGACGGACCTTCACGTCTGACAGGGAGATTCGAGGGCTCCCAGAGTTCTCTTATTTTCCAACACGAGCTTTGCCAGTCAAGAAGCCAACACCTTACAGAACGACATGAAGAATACTCAACCTACTAACTTAGTACTCAGAGTCACCGCTGCTATCTCCTCTGCGCTGCTCTGCCAATTGACACAATCACTCAATTCAGATGACAGTGGAAACCCAAGCAATGATAAAAATGTGACTCCTGTCCAGAATCAACAGAGCAGCAATGACGCCACAGTTGAGCCCGAGACTACGACCAGTTCCGATGACGGGGCGTCACGCACTTTAGTCATTGTGATCGCAGTGGGGTTTGTGATCCTCACAGGTCTTGCATTCTTCCTAGTCACAGTATATCGGGCTAAAAAGAATCAGGGGCAAGCAGACAGCGACCAGCCTTCTAACCCACTGTCGGAGACCCTCGCACGAAGCGCAAAACATTCGTCGTTCCTGACGTAAGCTGTACCAGAGTCGATATCGAGGATTCGCATCACTCCCACGTTCCTGTGTTGGGTGACGACATGAAACACCAGAAAATACGCGAACCTCCTGAACTGGAGGCTGATACCTTGTGGGCAGAAGCTAGCGCTGCCACTAGTTCCTACAGCATCGCTCCTCTCAGTAGCCGCCACAGAATACCAGCAGTACCGTCGAGAATCTACACTCCTGCGCGTGGATATAACCCAGGCAACAGCCAGGCGAGTGACTACAGCTCGCATACGGACGATTACTCGATTGACATGCTTGAGTCCCCCGTGTCCACAGAGTACAGTTTTGGCTCGGAAGAAGACGATATCTTCCTGTCAACGCCATGGGACGATGTTGATTCGTACCGAAGCATGGACTTAACCTTCTTGTCGACGACTTCCTCGAACGTCTTCGACTCGAATTCGATCGCAGCGGTTGTGCTTGGAAGCAAGTGTACCGCCCCACTGGAATGGCTCCTATCGGTTCGACACTACAGTCTGCGCCTTCGGGTGTCCTCTTCGTGCGTCAGATGGATTCGCACCAAATAGGGCGGATGCACCTCGATCCGCGTGGTCGTGGAACTCGAAGCAGCAACCGAATGCGCTTCGACGTTGATGTCTAATGTTGAAACACAACGCTGTATTTATGTTTTGAAGCAGACTCCAATGCAGGAGGTACATGCAATACTTATGACATCAAGTGGGAAATAAATCTATTGTGCAATCATACACCGACGGCTTCTATCAATTCTCTGTCCTCGGTCGAACACATTGAAGCTAGTAGTCGGACATTATGCTAGTGCTATTGCCATCGGAGTAGATGCTGTTTCCATCGGTCGTGCTAAACCCATCACAGGAGCCCATTGACTGAAGGCCCGAGGGAGCGTTGAGGACTTTTCTGGTGGCGAACATTTGAGCGCGGGCCACATCGATCGCGTTCATCCTGGTCACCTCGCTGATGCATTTTGTGCAAAATGTCACCTTGCGCTGCGACAACAGTAGATCCGGGTCTACGAAGCTCAGCTTACGAACCAACTTGCAGGCGTGGCACACATGACCGAAGCACAACTTGCATGAACTGTCACTCTTGCCAAAATCGCCTAGACGACGTCCAGTTATCGGAGCCGAGCAGGTGACGCAGACGTTCTTCTTGTTTGGAGCACCGTGCTGTTTTGACTCCGCGTACGCTTTGTCAAGCATGAACGCGAGTTTTTTCATCTGACCGCAATAAGCGTACTTCAGCGTGCAGAAGAAGACGCCGGCCATGTTGGGAACCGCGATCCTCTTGATCATATCACCACCGGGGTCCATGACGGCCGTGCCGAATAGCTCCATCGTGTTGGGACCCACTTGACGCCAAAATGCGATCGCCGACATGTTGGCGCGGATACGGTTGGGCAGGTCGGGAGTATTTGGGAAATTCACAGAGTGCATGAGGTGATATGCCAAGCGTTCTCCGTTTCTCCACCGGATAAAGCCTGTAGCATCGATGTAGACGTAGTCGCGGTTCTTGACAAGGTTCGTCGACGCAAAAGGAATGTCCAACTCCATCCATTTTACGATCAGAGCCTGGAACGGTTCTTCCAGTGACGGTTCAACGATGCTGTCCAGTACTGCGGCTCCACTGAAATCATCAACGTACGAGGCTTTGACACGCATTGCCTCCAGAGTCGGGCTGACGAGACCGTACATTAGATCGTCGAGCTTGCCCTCCTTCGTGCCAGTGCCCCAAATCAAGGGTAACCCGTTGCCCGTGATGTTCTCTCCTTGTCCGGTTCCTGACCGCTCGACGTACATTTTGATTTTCTGGCGCTGCTTGCACAATTTCCATCGGCGAGGGTCCACCCCTTTCTTCTTCTCATCTTGGTACGTCGTGTACTTCTCCAGGCTGGACATGATGAGCGAATTGGCCAGGTCTTTCAACTGCAGATGATCCTGCTCCGTCAGGGACAACTCAGTGAACGGATTCACAATGAATCTTCCTTTCACCATTTTGTCGGTAATCCGGGGCGGGCTCTGGGTTGCTTGGAACGGTACTAAACAGAATATGGTATCGCTGCAGGTCTCGCAGCAATCGATTGTGTACCGACATTTCTTATCATAGTTGAAGACAACAAGACCAGAACCATAGGGGATACCCCTCAACTTATCACTGGTTGCTCGTCCTCTGAAGCCCAGAATACCTTGGCGAGTTACCCAAGTCAGTGCTTAATATGGACTACTTGTAGCATCTGCTACCAAGTGCCGTTGAAGCAAATTACTGCTGTACTTCACAATTGCCATGATGTACGTAGCGAAAGGAATAACATTTTGGAAATCATGTGCTTTCAACTCTTGTTATCCGAAAGCAAAAATGCAGGGCGCGAGACGTTGTTATAGCGTATGGACGCATAACGAAAGAAGATCATCTTCAGACTAGCGCCAGGTTGCAGTCACTCACCAGCCCCAGCCGCCACCCCAGCCGCCGCAGCAGCCTCCTCCCCCAGCCTCCACCCCAGCCTCCTCCCCAGCCTCCTCCCCAACCCAGACCACCCACGGGCCACCCCAGCCCCATTGCTCCTTCTTACCCGGAGTCGACGCACCCTTGACCGTCGCCGCTTCAGCAGGGGCAGGAACTGCACGGAGTGCCGGTTGATCGGCAGCAGCAACGTTCGCGAGAGCAATCGCGGCAGCAATAGCGAACGCAGTTAACTTCATGGTCTTGTCGTTTGGAAATTTGTAGCTGGTGTGCTTGGTGCGCTCTCTTGGAAGCAAGTTGCGTTGTGGTGGTTCGATATCCGCGATTACGAAAAGCACCGTTGCTGTATTTTATGCGCAGAACTACATTTCCTTGCAATCTCCCTGCGAGTACTCGTATTTCTTTTGCGAGGAACTTGCTAACTGGTTTTACAAATCTGTGCCAGACCCTTCAAGTGCACTCACTTCAAAATACTCCTTTGGCGAAAAACTGCTAACTTCAACCTAGTATGGGCATCGCTTATGTTTTGAACGCTCCAGATTGAGAGACCGAGACAAAGTCTAAGCAACGGCTATCACATCCTTCAAAACCAGTTAGCAAGTTCCTCGCAAAAGAAATACGAGTACTCGCAGGGAGATTGCAAGGAAATGTAGTTCTGCGCATAAAATACAGCAACGGTGCTTTTCGTAATCGCGGATATCGAACCACCACAACGCAACTTGCTTCCAAGAGAGCGCACCAAGCACACCAGCTACAAATTTCCAAACGACAAGACCATGAAGTTAACTGCGTTCGCTATTGCTGCCGCGATTGCTCTCGCGAACGTTGCTGCTGCCGATCAACCGGCACCCGTGCAGTTCCTGCCCCTGCTGAAGCGGCGACGGTCAAGGGTGCGTCGACTCCGGGTAAGAAGGAGCAATGGGGCTGGGGTGGCCCGTGGGGTGGTCTGGGTTGGGGAGGAGGCTGGGAGGAGGCTGGGGAGGAGGCTGGGGAGGAGGCTGGGGTGGAGGCTGCTGCGGCGGCTGGGGTGGCGGCTGGGGCTGGTGAGTGACTGCAACCTGGCGCTAGTCTGAAGATCTTCTTTCGTTATGCGTCCATACGCTATAACAACGTCTCGCGCCCTGCATTTAGTAAGCTCGTATAGCTTAACAAGATTTTTTGTCTCATTTGCATGAGGATTTTGAGGACGGTGTTAAACTAGGTTTCCCTAGAGCAGTTTGTACATGTACAATTTGGATACTGTTAGGTCTCGACGTGGTCGCTGTTCAATATGAGGACTATACCAGATTCAGAGGTAGATAAAATGGTAGATGCAGTGCGTTGACAGGAAAAAAATGAAGGGTCCTTTGGTGAGAATCTGCCAACTTCAACCCAGCTGCCAATCAAATGACTCACGTGGGGTAGCATGGGACATAAACCCCTCTGCGTATACTCTTTTAGCTCTACTCGTACACTACACTCACGCTGGACACTCAGTACCTGCGATCGGTGCACAATTCCCTCACTTCGCGATTCACACTGCCTCTCCCCTAATTCTACGAAGAGCGCTTGATGCGTCTATGTTACGTGCTAACGGTGACAACGGCCCACTGCTCACGAGCGTCGATCTCATCTTCGCAGCGATAGACACCAATAAGCCCCAACTCGCTACAACGGCTATCTTTGATCTCCTGCGCACAATCAATAGACTGGCAAGTCGTTGTGGCCCACAACGGTTGTGGGCATACAAGATACATGGCAAACTTGCTCTTCAAATTATCAATAACCCATCGGGCAATGGAACCGCGTGCCAGTGTTTGGATACAAGTGGCCATGGCTTGACTACGCTGATCTATTTGCTTCAATTTGAAGAACTTGCGCGCGATGCCTCCACGGAACTTAGTGGTAGCTTAAGAAACTGACGACTAGTATCCAAGGCGTTGTCACGCACATACAGATGCCATTTGTCGTCGAGGACAACTTTCTCTAGCATTGTGTGCTCTCCAACAAAGCTTACTCGGGATCAGCATCCATCTGCATCTTATGCGACGAGTGCGCTGAATGCGAACGTTCGATTCCTCTTACAGTTGCACGAGGTTACAGTTCTAATAAAGAGAAAACATCTTCGTGCAGGCGTTGTTGCGCCAACGAGTGTTTCATAACTTCTACCTGAAGTTCGTGATCATGTTGTAAGTCCAGAGATTTTCGCTCCCCTGACCCAGTGTATGTGCTTCCTTGATGAGCTTCTCCGTCCGCGCCAGCTCTGGCTCCGCAATCCAATACCACTATTAATAACTGCACGCTTGCTTTGTGCTCCAAACATCCCTGCAATGCTGCCCCACCGCCGATGATTCCGAGGACACTTTAAATTGCCGCCAGTATATTTATTATTGTGAACTGTATGCCCAGCATATCGGATTGGTTGCTTGATCGAACGACGATGTCATAGAGGGGTGAGTAATGTGCCGAAAACCTACATTATCTCACCTTCTATTAGAATACACCCTTTATAAAAATACGGAACAATCAACTCTTATAGATTATATGGGGATTAAAATAAGGCATAAACACTTTGGCTGAGCAAGTTGCCAATAGCAACTTCACTCTGTATACGGTATGGTGTTAATATCGAGTAAATTCTTATACTAATGGCATTAAGGGCATTAATATAAGAATTTACTGATGCCGCACCCTATACAAATATATACTATATTAGTCTAATACCTTTATTTCTACCGTGGAAAAACTTTTCGAGTTTTTTTGTAGTGTATGAGTGTGGTATCTACTTCTACTTTAACACCGCAAAAAGAGTCCTAACCATGTCGCCCAAAACTGACATCTCCGTAGCAAAACACTTTCAGCGTTTCCAGTGAGAAAGATTGATCACTGAAACGAAAAGTATATCCAGTCGCGTAATCTGGAAGCGAAAGAACCAACAATGTGTCCAAAACTTCACAGCATCTCTGGTCTGTTGCCAGAGGTTGTACAGCCTCTATGCCCATCGAGACTCGCCGGTGAGCGAATTGTAATAGTAAGTTTGCCCGGAACTTTCATCAACGAGCGTCATCCAGGTGCCGTAGTCATCAGTTGTAACTGTTGGTACAGCGTACGCTTGGGCATACGCTTGAGCATAAGCTTGAGCCTCCTGTGCTTCTCTGGCTGCCTCTTGCATCGCATACTCTGTAACGTACTGGTATTCATTCGACTGGACGAACGTATCGTATGTCTGCGAGTTTTCCTTCTCTTTGGCCATCTTTTGCTTGTTGCGTGCTGCTTTCTTGAACTCAGCCATGTCTACCCACTCATGGGTGGCCTTGTTTCCCTTGGAATGGATAATCGTAAAACAACCCAAGCAGTACGGGTCTTGGCAAATATTGCACCACCGTGTCGCCCGCATCGTCTCGCACTCGATACAACGTAGAAACCCGATAGCCCTCCAAGTGTGCTTCTCACGCTTTGCCGAGTTGTGTAGCTTCTCGTAACAGGCATCGCAGAACACGTCTTCGCATTGTGCGCATTTTCGTCTTGCGTCCTCCTCCTCACACTCCACGCACAGTTTGTCCTCGTCCTCATCTTCATCTTCCTCCTCCTCCTCCTCTTCGCTGTGATTTCTGGTGTCTGTATCCGTAGATGCACCATGCTGACCATTCAACGAAGGCAGCATCTTCCGGGCCGCGAGAATGGCAGCAAAATCGTCGTCTGATGGATCATCGATAATTTTCCCGTCCTGAAGAACGAGCTTGCCGTCTACTTTCGTGTATCCTGTAGCAGGCGGTGCCCACAAAGACTCACCAGTCTCTTGATTGTAGTAAAACCACTTAGCTGCGTCTTCGTTCCAGTATTCTACCCACGCCCGCGCCTGCAACACGAGCTGCGCTATCCGTTCCCGACGAAGCTGGTCAACACGGCGATTAGCTTGACGCTTGCGCACCATTTTCTGAATCCTCGTTGCTGCCTGCGCATACATTCGATTTCTCTCGCGCAGCGCTAGTAGCGAGCTCCGTCGACAAGCGGGCACTAACAACACATCATAGCAGAATGAGCACGATGCCTTGTGGTACGTTAGAAATAGGAGGTATACGCTTACCGGTGCCCTCGATATACTCTCTGAATGTTGGTGGCCGCCGCATGACGAATTGCTCGTTGCTTGCGATCTTCCTCACGCAAGTTGGCAACTATTCTTCGAGCACGTTTTCCACGTGCCATGCTTTGGATCTTCGTTGCAGCAATATTGCGCATCCGGTCCAGCCACCGTCGAATGAATGCTGCACGCCCAAGACGCCCACGATATCGGCGCTGGATCAACACTGCCGCCTTGGTCAAGTGTTGGGTCCTCCGACGAATCTCAACTTCACGGCGAGCCTTGAGGCCACGATATAGCGCCTGAACTCGACTTGCAGCCAGGTGCATCTTCCGCTGGGTTTGCATCCACTTGGCTAGCTTCCGTGCGATGTAGCCACGAGCCAGTGCTTGGATACGAGTGACCATGGTTTGACGATGCTGGTCTATTCTCTTCAGCTTGAAGAACTTGCGCGCAATGCCTCCACGGAACATACGCTGCATCTTAATCGCAGCCGCCGCCTGAAGCGCGATAAGCTTTTGCTTTTTCACAAGATAAACAAACATACGTGCATGGTAACCGCGCCATGCACGCTGCATGATTAGAATCGAATTCAGCTCGAGTGCCGAGCGCTCCAGAGATTTTTCATGCGCGACGTCAGACCACCATTTTGTCCAGGCCTGGCGTAGCTTGCGCTGTGACCAGTTGGACAGGAACGTGTCGAGTTTCTTGCTCCCTTTATAGAGGAGGTATGCTTGCATTTTTTCTTGCTGTTTCTCGTACGCGACTGCCTGCTTCCAGCGCTGCATGGCTACGCCCTGAAGATTGTAGAGCAGCCGGCGAAAAATGTTTTCAACCTTTTCACGTCCCCAGCGTTTGAAGTACAGCGTTGTGCGCAGCTCGGAGGCTGGGCAAATCTTCTGAGCCCAGCAAATGTCGTCCTTCACAAGTCGTGTGAGGTGCTGCACACTGTACAGTGCCGATTCCAGCTCCTTGCGAAGTACGTCTCCACCTTCTGCTGTCTTGGTATCCTTTTTCATATGAGCTGGGCTACCAGCGGTTCTCCGTTTACTTGACTTCTGCTGCTTGCTTGTTCTACCTTGCGCTAGACCAGGGAGCGTATGTCCACCAGGGGGTACTTGGTTTGTGGGATACGATGGTAACGGCAGAGCAGATACATTGGAGCCCTGACCATTGAGCTCTGCTTCCAGGGCCGCAATCTCCTCCATCGACAGCCCAAGCGTCTCGCTCGCCAGTTTTCGATCAACATCCTCTTTTCTCTCTTGCACCTCTTTCGCTGCGATTGCGCTAGCTGTGTCAACGACATTTACTGAAGGTAGCCGGAAGACAGGCAACACGTACGGCTGTTGCTGCTGGCGTTGACCTGGAGTCATTTGAGCTTCCAAGCCCACTTCAAATGGAGTTTCTCCTGTTGTTGTTAGTATAGGCAGCATATCTAGTCCAGTACGGACATTTGGAGGTATGGACGAGACTCTGGTCACGCCGGGCGCTGCATGGGCCTTCTTGTGTCTCAAAAACGCCTTCGAATGTTGGTTTGGGGACAACTTCAATGTTTTGGAGTGCATAGTGTGGTGAAGATCAGTCGGTAGCGGAGGTTTAGCGTTTGCATCCCCTGTCGCTAACCGGAAGCGCTGTTGCAATTCTTCTACAGTTGGGAACGAACCATTACGAGTGTTATTCAACACGCTTGAGAGCATATCAGGCTGTTGTCGCTGAAGGTTGGCCACTTTCAATCTCCACTCTGCTTGAAGCTTGGAGCGCGTGCGTTCCAACTCCTCCAGCAGCCGGAGCTCATGGTTCGTCAGGCGATGGAGTACATCCGTGTGTGGTGTCAACGTCGCAGCTTTCTCGTTGCTTTCGCCAATTTGGTCTCCAGTTGGATGCCGATGCTCATTTTTGCTACTTGTTGTCACTGGTGCCGAGCTGTTCTTCTTTGCTCCACCGGAGAGATTCCCTCCAAACAGCAGCATACAGGAGACGTCGACAAAACACAAATGACTAGGCTTGAGCCCGTAAAAATAGTTGTCTCCACATTCGTAACCAACAAGTCCCATGCCATAACCACACGTGAAAACACTTAGCTTCATGAAAATTTTCATCTGCTTCACTGATTCTGCTCTAATAAATTGCGTCTGGCCCTTGAGCTTGCCACATCGTCATCGCAGTGTGTGCGCACGCCCTATATAAATTGTTTGGCCCTTAACACATCCGTCACATGTCGTCACAACACCCACTTGCTGCCTTCACTTACAACTTAAAGTGAATGAGCATGAGCGTGGCTGCCATGCTTAGGAACACGTGCGACAGCGCGTTGTGGTTGAACTTGTCCTTGCTGGGCGCCCATACCAGACCCTGGATGAGGCCTCCCACAAGCTTGAGACTGTACACGAGCAGCTCGTTGCTCGACTGGCTCCACTCCCAGTTCCACGTCATGAAGCAGGCGATGGGACCGAACACCATCACGGGCATGAAGCCTGCAAAGAGGAACACACTGTGCATGCTCACACTGGCCCAGACCACCAGCACGGCGTACACGACTGCCGCCAACGCGATGATGGAGTTGGCCCAGTACACTGGCAGGTGGCGACTCGCAGCTAGCGACAGCAGCGCGAAGTTAGTGAGGATGCAGCAGGCCAGAACAACGCGCCAGAGCGCGTCAATCATGTGGTCCACAGTGGTGCGACTCAAGTTCACGCCAAAGATACGTGCAGTCTTGACCAGATGCTTCTCCTGTTTGTGCGCAATATCGCGCATAGCTTCGTAGGCGACGTGGTGCAGGAGACCGCCAAGGGCCGCCGAGATGCCGAGCGCCATGAAGTACATGAGGTACCAGGCCAGCTCTCCCTTGTCTGTGGCTGCGAAGAGCCAGATGTAGACGGCGAAGGCGAAGCACTGCACAGCCAGTAGGTAGTCGGTGATGAAGCAGGCCGGCTGGGCGTCCCATTCCTCGCCTGTGGTGGAGCGATAGGCCCAGAGCGACCAGTTCTCGAGCTCCGCTACGGCCTGGCGACACGCCTGCGCTACAGTGGCAGATGCAGTGAGTTTACGTTGCGTCATGGAGGGTTCAGAGTTGGCGTTGATGTTCGAAGCCAGAGGCGTAGCGATGTCTGTCTCGATCATGGTGGCTTGTGACCCTATAACTGACTGTTTGGACTTGAGGCGGCAGATTGGAGACTGAAGCTCCAGTATAAAGGATTAAGGCGAGCCGCCCGTTTCTTGAAGCATTTTGACCAATAGAAAGGAGGCAAAAGGGAGGTGCCTACAGTAAAATTAGATTCGACCGACTGTTATTGCTTACCACGCATGCAAAAGCTCACACATACAGTACCAAACCTCAGCGTTAACGCATATACAAGTAGACATTAGACCATTCGTAAAGTATTGCAGCGACGTTTATGATAACTGTGTGGCAATATTTATGCTGCCTTCGACCTCGAGGACCATCGAACTGCGGTTCAAAGCTTGACTCACAGAGATTCAGCACAGCTGCGACAATTGACCCTTTTGTGGCCATCCAAATCTTCTAGATCTTGAATTAAAATCACTGATGGACATCCATCGACAATCAATGGCTATACCGTAGTTACCGCTAACTTTATGGTCGAATCTGCTGGTAGATGTAGAATCTGCGGCGATGCTGCATACGCGCGAGCTGGATACAACACACGAAAGCCACGACAGACAGCACAATGGCTACAACGAAAACGGGGCCGAAGCAGTGCGCACCAAAACATTTCTGGACGCTGTCGCCGTCGTAAGTTGTTGCCGAGCGCTGGTACACGTACGACGCCAATGGACTGAAAAAAGAGGGTAGCCAATGCAGTTGGCGAGGCTCATGAGTCCAAAATTCTTGCCAAAGTGCTGTAACCCAAACTCTTCACGGATGATCACTGGGAATGTACCAAACATGACACCTTCGGAGAATCCAGCCATCGCCACAGCTAGCAACAGCCAACTTGGTGGTGCTGTGAGAAATACTATTTGGGTAATTGCGGTGAGTAATACCGAAAGCCCGGCGAAATATGCACGTGGGTATCGCGTCAGCAGAAGATCCGAGACCGCTCCAGTCATGAGACGACCAAGTGCGTTGAGAATGGAAAACATCGCCACCATGAGAGGAATTTGCTCCTTCGGTCCATACAGCGACTCTACAATGAACGATACATTGGACATGACCAGCAGTCCGGATCCGATGATGATCATCACCGGGATAAACAGCATCCAGAAGCGCAAGTCCGTCAGTAAAGCAACACCCGTGAGATCACTGGTCTTTTCACTGTCGCCAGTTGGCTGGCAATCTGCTGTAACTCCAGCAGTACCTTCACCAAACTCAACGCTCCCAGATCGCTCTTTCTTGTTCAAGTTAATTTCTCCAGCAACTGGACGGCTGAACATACACCAACCGAAGACGCAGGCGGCCAACAAATAGTTCCCAACAAACAAAAAGTACCCAGGCACGCCGTCATTCTGGAAGCCTGTGTGGAACACGAAGGCGAAGAAGGCGCCACCACAACTATAAGACGAAGTCAGCGCTGCCATGACTTTGCCGCGGTTAGCATCTCCAAAGAGTGACTCATTGGGAACAATAGACGAGAAGACGCAGAAGGAGCTCAGCAGTCCGAACAGCATCATGGCGCATCAAGCCCCAATGCACTCACACTCTCCGGTGCAAACTGCAGCGCTGCGAATATGGCAATATGGACGCTTAGCATCGCAGAGCCGCTCACCAAGACGCTTGTATACGGCCCCAATCGGTCGAACATCACGCCTGGAATGTACGACAAGTACGAGCCCAGCATCGTCATAGCAGAGACCATGGAGATCTCTGCTTGAGAGAAGTGCAGTAGCGTCTTCAGCTGTGCATTCCACGCCGACAACGCGTAGGTGGAACCCACACCCAGCATTAGCAGCATACCGGCGAGCAAACTGCATCCTCGGCGGAAGAGCGACAGCGTAGACGTCGGTGCCATTGCGCTGGCTGGTGTGTGATGGGAATCACGAGATCTCGCGTCAGGATTGGCAAAAATGCTACAGACATTGGCTGAAAGTGTGCAAGGTGGCTACATTTGTGCAGATGCATTCTACCCCTTCAAGGTGTAGCACACTAAGCGAATGTGTTGTTGGCGTGCTGCAAAACTAACAGCGATACGAGACTCAAGCCCACCACCAACAAGAACAAAAATTCTCGCCGAGGTGGTGCACGCCGAAGGTCTCGCGTCAGGATAGGGAAGGAAGAAAACATGACACAGTCGGCGATGCCCGCGAGTGTGATGGGGACAGCCAGGTAAGAGCGTGGGACGGCCAGGAAGGGCGTGTGAATGGCACCTACGAGGATGGCGGCCACACTGACAAAGTAGATGCGAGGAAAGTGCTCGAGCACACTATCTAAAATGATACTGGCCACTACACGGCCACAGTAATTGCCCACGGAGAACAGTACCACCATCGTGGAGACTTGCTCCATCGGACTGCCTAGAGATCCCACAATAAACGCGATATTGGTCATGACGAACAACAACGATCCCACCAGGATGAATACTGTAGCAAATAACAACCAGAACTGCGAGTCAGCCAGGATATTTCGACCGGTGATGTCAAATTGCAACGTGGGGTCAGCTTCAGGTTCCCCTTGAGATCATGCGAAGTCCTCGCCTTCCGTAAAAATTCATCCAGAGCGTGCACCGGGGAGCAGCGATAACACTATGCATTGTATCCTCTTTGCCAGGTCGATACAACACAACCCAAGCCAGCAAAAGACCAGGAACAGCAGACATCCCATGAAGCAAAAGTACCGTGTCATCTCCCGATCAAAAAATGCTTGTAGATTTCAGCAAACATCGCGCCTCCAGCACTGAATGCTGTAAACTCCAGTGCCATCACTTTACCACGCTTTTCAGTTCCAAAGAGTTCTTCATTGGGGCCTAACGCCGCAAAAACGGCAAAGATTGTGGCCTGTCCGAGCACTGCAAAGGCGGCATCCACTCACAGTGGTGTCATGACATTGGAGAACAGCGTCATCCCAGTATACAGCCCCATGAAGATAGACCCCAATATACATTCCCCTAATAAGATGCTGTTGTGGTCGCCGATCCGATCGAAGACGAAGACAGGACTAACGGAGAAGTACGCGCCGAAAGACGCCATGGAGCACACGAAAGAAATATCCGCAACAAGGCGCGTAGCTGCGAGTTCTACACGGAGATGGAGTGGTTGGAACCTATGCACCCCATGGGCAACAGCCCAGCTAGCACACTGGCGCAGCGACAACACTGGTCCATCGAAAGCTGCGTCATCGGGGCCCAGGTCCTTGATTGACACCATTGCCATGCACCTGAATCTGACAGACGACATTCGAGTAACATATTTAACATGTTTTAAAACAATACATTCAGAAAAGATTATTTTGAAAGTTGCAGACGCGAATCAAACTTACGTTCGTGTCGGCTGATAGCGGAAGAATGCAAAACTTGCACACATGCAACAAGGGTATAATACTGCATGATGCAGTCTCTACCATCGTCTCGGATGATGATAAAATTATGTGCTTTAGTAAGTAGCGTGGCTGTGGATTTTGAGGGACCCAAGCAAATCGTTGCTTTCGACGGTAGACTCTATCGCCTGAGGAGATGGCGTGAGGATAGGATTGGGTTCCTAAAAGCATCGTGTAGACATTGCTCTGAGCATCTATTTTACATGTAGCAACGTAACGTTTCACGTTTGATGAATTCCGACGTGCATGATAACTCCGCGATCTCGTTAGTGTAAGAATGTCATGAACCTGCACCAGGTATGCTTTTGAATATCCAGCGAGTCTTGCCATCACATGGCGTTAGTTACCTGCAAATGGACAGTCCTTCCTTGGTCTTCGCATATTGCTAATGCACTGAAGTGACCAACGCCTTCGGCACGTAATGTATTACGGCCCCACATAGATTTGAGCTAAACCAGCGGCTTTTGTCGAAGCGAACGATTGGTGATGGAACAAGGAGCTTGGTTGGTTAATGTCACTGAAAAAAAAAGAAGGGGGACAATTCGTGCAGAACCTGTCCGCTTAGGTTTACAAACAATTCCTGGCGATCACAGAGCGTGAAGCCAGAGCGAGCAGCATTGTGCGGCAAAGTAAATAGACACATAACATTTATACTGTAGGCACGTGGTCGTGCTTGCATTCACTCGCACTGTGGCTTCAGCACCTTGCGACCGAATCATTGAAGCCTGTGTCCCTCTGAGAATCTCTTGAGCTGGGCCTTCCCATTCGATCAGTTAATCAAGTCGCTCTGAATCCCCTAACCCCAACTACAGTGCGATCGTCAAACGTGGCACACACCACATAGCCAGTAGCGGGTCCACCCTTATTATCCACTTTCTTATCCTTCTTTTACGAAACATAAATTACACTATTTTCTATTACTATACCCTCGATAACGGTGTTACACACTCCAATTTATCCATCTTGGGTTGCCCCTCCGTTCCTGCCAGCAGCTCCTCTCCACACTGATTGGCACCAACGTCCCATTGCGCCAATTCCGCACATTGCACACGCCATTATTCCCCCGCATCGCCATGAAGGTCCGACGCGGCGGCGTCTCGCGGTTACGGAAGGCCGCAGGCCTCCTCCTCGTGACGAGCGCCATGGTCTCCGCCAACACAGCACCTTCACTCTACGGTACGTTGTCATAAACATCCTCTCCCACTCAATCATAGCAGCTTCTTATCCATATTGCTTTCTGTGTGACAGACTACGAGTATGATGGCAAGACCACGTACTGCTACTGGATGGACCAGGGCATGCAGGTGTCCAACTTTGACTTTGCCTATGTATTGGGTGAAGGCACCAACTCCCAGTGCCCCCTGACCATCACCTTAGAACAGGCAACGACCGGGACGATTCTCGCTGGCGGTGAGGTCGAATACGCCTTCACAGCTACACTCAATCTTAATGACAACATTTTCAACATTACGGAGCTCGAGACGACGGTTCCCGACCCGACCACGGGACTCCCCATGCAGATCGGACACGCTAACATCCACACGTGCTCAAGGTCAACTGTTTGTGACATCTTCCGTACAGGTTCGAACCGTAAAATTGCGGAACAGGAGACTTCAAACTTTACCAGTGCAGGCACAGCTAGTTTCCGACAGAAAATTACGTATAGCAGTTCTGGAGAGCGGAATGTATTCGCGCACATTATTCTGCCGCCAACGGACTACCTCAAGGAGAGTTACCACTTCATCACTTTCATCACCACAAATGTGGAAGAAAGTACGACCAGTGTATCGGATGAGGAGAGTTCGGGACTCTCGACCGGAGCCACGGTAGGACTGATCTTGGGGGCTGTGGCATTCGTGCTAGCTGTGATTTTATCCGTGGTGTTCTGGCGCCGCAAACGGCGACCTGGTGAGGACACCGATCACTTCCGGAACAGCGGATTTGGTCTGCCTGCATCTTATGTCGTGTCCAAATCCAAGTCGCACCTCGACTGGAATGCCGACCCTGAGGCGCGGCTGGGAACGTCGAACGGATCTGCGTGGAAGGATAACTACTCAGCCGGTGACCACTCCCGTGGATCCCGTGGCCCAGGACTCAACGCCAGTGCACTTGCTTTCCAGGATCGACACAGTCGTGCTAATCAAACGGTGTCATCTTCGGGGTCGATTCCGTCGATGCACTCGAGCCGCGGCCCTGGAGACATATACAACAACTTTGGCTCGCCCACGATTCAGATGCAGCGTTCTGGTGGCAACTTCCACGGCTCCCGATCGGGCAGAATGAACCAATCGGACTTCAACCAGTCGCAATCAATGTACCCCGACGGTCCCGACCCCATCGTATATGATGATGATGGCAAGTCCATAATCATCGAGGAGGACCCTAACTTCGAGTTCGGACGCACTCCGGACCTAGAGACCTTCGGCCTGCATGACCAGGGACCCTCTTTCGAGAGTGAAACCTCTATGGGTACGTCTTACGAGTACAGCACTGACGAGGGCAGCAACTACGGTCAGCCACCATTCAACCCGCTTCTTAGTGGCTACGGACGTGAGTCAGATCTGTCAAGTATGGGAGAAACCGAAGAATACGACATGTACGAGCACCCACCTCCACGTATGCGCGGTGATACGCTGGATGGTATGCTTGCGGCAGACAATGAGGGAAGCGAGAGCGATATCCGCGGCGGATCGGAGTCTTCGATTGGCACGGTAGATTTCACGCAAGATGAACCATCAGTTCGTACACAGGCACCTATCTTCCAGACGCTAGACGAAACCTTGACCTTGTCCGGCTACGCAAAATCCAAGGCTGCTGCCTCGGGTGAGTTGCCATCTCAACGACGAGTACTGACTTCGCCAGTACCAACTCGAGCGACAACACCGAATTCGTTATCCATGACCAGAGTAACGACTTTGCTACCACCAACGCCAGCACTGACTTTTCCAGTACAGTCACCACAAGTGAGATTGACATCGCTAGCAATTCCGAATTTGCCAGCACTCTGACGGACAGCGAGTATGCAACTGGTATCGACACTTCGGAGTTCACCGCCAGCAGCAATGCCGACTTCACAAGTAATATTGGTACTACGGTGTTTGGAGCTAGCAGCAACGGTGACATTGCTGAATCCACCATCTACAGCGAACTTGAAGGCAGCAGTGTCAACAGCGGTTTAGTCTCCGACTTCAACTCTGATTTGGCCGGATCCAGCTATGGTACGGATATGGAAGGCTCGAGCTACGGCACGGATATGGAAGGCTCAAGCTATGGCACGGATATGGAAGGCTCGAGCTATGGCACGAATGTGACAGGATTTAGCTACAATACGAACATTGCTGACTCAGAGTTAGGAGATGCCAAGACAGAAGCTGATCTCAACACCACGGGTGTCTCCGATTTCGACGACTCATTTGCCACAACAACATCAGAAGATACCACGACGAGTGCGGCAATTGCAAAGAAGGACAACCTTCGCACGGGGCGCTCGCCCTCCGACGACGAGTACTATGAGTTTTAGATTGGCTCACCCTTTAGCGGGGCAGCTAGCTAGAACTTGTCGTCTCGTTTCTGAATGCGTCTATCGTGGGGATGGAAGTTTGTCGAGTTGAGTCAAGTCAAGGCGCTTGCTTTCAATCGCTTCGATGGGCGCAATGGAACGCCTACGGTGCTAGCCGTATGATGATAGAGCTGTTCAAGTCCGTCCAATTTTGAGACCTGTATGTCGTCGGCGCTTGTTTTTATTTTTTGCTCATCTTTTTCTTCGCGAGAACTGCTGTTCATCGGCGCTCACTCATGGACCTTGGTGCTGTTCGTATCACGATGGTCCATGGGGTAGCGAGGACGAACAAGGCAGGAGTCGTATTTAAAATTCAAACACGAAACACTTAGCCCTATAAATACGGACTTTGTGCACGTAGTGTTCTGCTTCGACAGCTTCATCAACGCCCCATTCACTTGCCTGGCCGATTGTCGTCGATACCTGCTAATCGAGGCCTCGTGAAGTTGTTTCCAGCACTAGGATGAAAGAGTCGGAGGTTCAAATTGGAGAATCGACCTTAACTGTGTCGAGACCGAGTGTCTCCGCGGCAGGTTCGCGCGGGGCCTTCAGTTGTCGACGGTGGCGGCTACGGGAACATCGAGTAAAAGTGACGAAGCTTTGAATGCTGAAGCTCTCACTCACCAAACAAGTTCAAATGCAGGCACTTTCGCAAATGTTCGAGCGCCAACAGCTTCAGCTGTCAGCACCACGGATTGGGCCACAACTGCGACACCATTTGCAGCATTCTTAACCCGCGACACCGTCATACCGAACACGTCGCGAAAATCCATGGCCCATGCAGTTTTAACTTCAACTTGTCCACCAGAGACCGTCAAGAAATGGGATCGTGAAATCGCTATTTGTGAGCACAAGCACGTCCAGGCCATGGGTAGAATGACCAAGAAAATCTATCGCGGCAAAGGCACAAGGGAAAATTCCTCGGCACCTGCTAAAAGACAAGCAGATCATGAAAAACAGACGCTAAAAGATCGAATCTACTTGCCGGCTTTGAGCCAGTCACGGGTTGGTCGGCTACGGGGATTATCACCTCGTACCCCGAAGCTGCGCGAGCAAACTCCTCGATCAGAAAAACCTCCACAGAATATTCTTGTTACCTTTGCATTGCCAGACGCTCTAGCAGGGATGAAGCTTTTGTCGTCCCAGCTTGATGAACTTCGAGCAGGTTTAGAGAACGCAACGCGAGCACGTGGTTTATCCGCAAGTATTGAGCAACAAGGAAGGTTATGGTCCCCACGACTGCCTTACTCCGACATGATAGCTCCATCCAGGGACATCCAGATGCCCGATTTTACTCGTCGCAAAACCGAGCAACCCAAGACCACCGATAGCAATTCTAGCAGCCTGGAGACAATTTTACTGCGTGTGCTTGAGGGTCCTGCGGCATGCTCCGATGAATATGAAGCCGACCAGGAGGAGAGCACGGCAGCTTCGAGCGAAACACTCAACTCAAAGGCCTTGGACCGTGAAGATGACGGTTGCAACGAGGATGATATGCTGCTATTGCTTAATACACTCGATTCTGCAGCGCAAGAGACTTCAAAGGTTTCGTTGGAACCTGCTGCTACCGAAAACACTGCGATCTGGACAAACATGTAATTGTTGAAGCTCTAGTCACATGAAGAGCCATCCAATTTTACTCTGACGGCACGGTGAAGCGAGATTGATGAAGGCGGAAGGACGCGATGCACGAAGTTACGTCCAGCCGACTGCACTACCTGATGACAGGCATTCCAGTGCAGCGGTAGACCGCAAGAAGGAGCCTGTAAGTGCCTATGCACACTATCAGAAATTAGCTCATGATTTCGACTCGCTTGAACGTGAAATGCAGAGCCACGAATTGACGCAGCGTGAGCTGGAGGCACAGCTGGAGCATGCACAAGCTAAAATCCGGGCCTCGAAAGCGGAAGAGCAGCAAGTGGAGAAAGATCAGTGGGAGCACGAACGTGACCGTCAACTTGAAATTTTTGTGCAGCAGCGCAGCGCACTTGATGCAATTCGTGCTCAAACCGAGTCTTTAGACGCTGAGGAATTGCGTCTTCAGGCTGAGATGGAAGTGATACGAGAGCGACAACAAGAAGTCAGTGAGACCGAAGCTCAGCACATTCGTCGGCTTGTTCATGAGCGCACCTCGCTGCTTGAAGAAGAACTAGCCAAGGGAAAAATGGATTTAGACTATATTGCACGCGTTATCTCCACCACACGTCATCAAGAACTAAAGCAGGGGACCCAACGAGAGGCACACAAAGCCACATCTTCTTCGGTTCAATCGTTGGTACAGGATGTTCAGGAACGTCGCCGTCGTGAGTTCGATGGCTCAGAAGCGAATTTTCGAGAGCGTATGCAAACTTTCCAGCTCGAAAAAGAGGCTCTAGCTAAGAAAGCGAAAGCGTTACGCGTGACGAAGCAGCGAGCGCTTCAAATTCTCTCACAGAACCAGCAGTTCGCAATTAAAGAATACTTTGACACTACACCGCCTGCCCAGCCGCGCGAAACAAACGAAAAGAGTATTCCGTCTCTAGACTTTGGAGAGCAGTCGCTCAATCAAAGTGGCGCGTATGTGGAGCAAGTCCAAAACCTCGACTCGGAGCGAAATTCAGGTCGTCGTGAACTCGCAGACGGTCTGAAGGATGCACGTCTAACAATTGAGCAAGGCCCCGGGCGTATCAAAGCTATCCAGAAGCACCTTGCTAACCGGAAAGAGGAGGCTCAGAAACTAGGAATCGTGGTGGAATTGATTGGGTCCGACTCAATTGAATATGATGGCGCATGGGGAATCGAATCGTACTCCCCGCGCCAATACGAGTTAGTCTACTTCCTACATGGACTACTGTTTTCGTGGATGGACGACGCAGTCTGAAGTGAGTGCTCAACCATCGAAAGAACTTCTCGAGCTGGAGCTGAAGCAATGGCAGACTACTCACTCGAATGTAGAGTATGAGCACGACCGTGAGAGTGTCCAGTGCCATGCGTGGCAGATACTTACCAGCCTAGTGAATGAAGCTATAACTGAAATTGCCGAGGACATTCGATCGGAGTTTGAGGCAAATGCTCTCCGCGTTCGAAAAGTATTTTCGAGTGCTTTTAGAAGCGTATTGTTTGCTTCGGCGGACGAAAACTTGGTCCACCAGAGAAAAGGCTCTCTTCTATGACTAAGGCTCCACTTTCTGCTACTCAAGCCCCACTACGGTGGTCGCTGTTCGAGTCATCTCTCGCTCACCTGCGGACACGCCGAAGGCGAAAATGACTCGAAATCGACCGGGTTCTTGCACCAGTGCACGCAACCGGTAATACAAGGATGGACAACAACTAGTTTGGTGCTTTCACCTAAGAAGATCCCTGTGAAGAAGATCTTCGGGATTTTTAGTGTGCCGCTAAAGCATTCTGATGGAATTCCAACTGTCAATGGACTATCCAACAAACCACAAAACACAAGTTTTGCAGTTTCTGGGCAAGATCGTACTGAGACTATCACATTTCTATCACCAGCTGCACCTACCTCGCTGTCATCGACAGCTCGGCATGCCACAACATTCTGGAAGAACGAGCCGCATCTTCGTTTACGGCAAATAGCAACACCATCGTCAGTTGGTTGCTGCTCGAGTCTTCAGTTGTCACCAAGTGGTGATCTGCTAGTTTGTGGTACTACGGATGGAGAACTTGTGCTTTGGGACCTACTGCCGGATCAACCAGTGATGTTGCGTGTGTGGTCTCCACCGAAAGCTCAACACTCGAGAGTCACGAGAGTTTCACTGAGTGCCAATGCACAGGTTGTGACTGCGTTCTTCAGGCGGAAGACAGTATGTGTATTTGCTGTCAATCCGCAGACAAAGGCCAATCCCCAGATAAAGTCCAAGCCGGCGATGCACTTTGAAAATTGTTTCCCCATCGATCCCACTAAATTTCAGCCCCACAACCTTCATCTCCTTGCGGAGCTATCAGCATCTAATATTCTGGCCGAGCCGTCATTCACACCAGATTTCAAAGAACGCGTTCCTAGTGCTGTGGCCAAAGCCACTTCTGCTGGGTGGTCGCCCGCTGAATTGAGCTTTGCAAGCTGCTTCCAATCATTTTCTCTAATTGGGCTTGCAACAAGCGATATGAATGTGCTGTGCGGGACTACTACGGGTGACTTGCTGAAGTACAACTTACAGCCACAGCGAAAGAGTAATGAGATTCAACCGAACGGGATCCAAGCAGCATTTGACGCCCCTGGCCCAGACAGTGACTCGCTAAGCACCATCACTGTCCGACGCGAATTTTTTCGGGGTCATCGACGAGCTATTCTCTTTGCTTCATGCTTACATCGGAAGGTTGAAAACGGTGTCACTTCCAAGCCCACCGAGATTTTAAGTGTTGACCAAGATGATGTGATTTGCCTCTGGGAGTACAGCGCAGCTAGTTTTACTGGATTTGGGTGGTTCGAACCAGCATTAAAATTGCGTCTAGAGCTAGTCTGTTCAAGCTCCGATCTCATCATTCCCTCGACCACTTTTCAGACACCCAACGAAAACCAACTGTCGTCAAGACGCTCACCACTACCGCCCGATACACCTGCGCCCACCACGTTGAAAGGCGAGATGTTACAGATTGCGCTGACCCCGATGATACCCGTCTGGTGTGCATGGTATTCTACGCTGATCCGACAAGAAAGGAAGTTGCTGGCACTCTTCGCTTTTTACAACTTCTCACTGGTCCAATGCTCCTCGACCCAGTGCGATTGAATGTGGCATTTACCGGAGGCAGTGGCTCTCCTCGGTTTGCGCTTACTACAAGTTTTCTTCTGGTGCTAGCCAACAACCGCGTGCAAGTGTATACACTACGGACAGGCAAAGAGGCTCGAGAGCCTATCGTATTATCATCGCACGGCCAACAGCAAATCGTCTTCAATAGTATCACCAGCACTGCTAGTTCAAGACGTACCAATCTCGATTCGACTTCGAGACCAGAAAGTAGACGAAAGCAGGTCACTACTACGATAACGTTTGTTGTAGCCAGCGATCAGCACCCTCGACTCCTAGTGCATTCATTTACCGCTTCTACCCCCAAAGAGAGGCGTAACTCCGAAATGAACACGAACGCAAGCAATGCCCATTGAAAAGAATCTACGTAGCTCTATTATGTGGCGTGACACCGCAAAACCAGTTGTCGACTTCATCTCTCCTTATGTAAATTGAGGGAGCCACATCGTAAGGCGATGCTTCTCCAGCAACTCTGTGGTACGAGCATACTGTGTCTGGAAATTAATCTCCTTGAGCTGATAAATGTACTCGTCGACCTCTAAAGGTGCGTCCACACACTTCTCGTTGAACAGAAAGTAAACGGTGTTGCTCGGCAATGAAAGCCGCAATCCATGTGAAAACGCTTGGCGTAGATGGGTCTCGACATTTCGCAGCGCATCTTCTGACTCCGTGATCACGTTAATCGCTAGAATGCCACTAGCAGTGAGAAGATGTTTTGCTGTAAGCAGGAAACTTGACTCCAACATCGAAAGTGGCGGTGCACGGACACCAGCATGGCTCTCACCAGCCTCGACATCCAGGATCAACAAATCGAAAGCAGCATTCTCAGACTGCTCTGAGAGGAAGTCTTCGCCCATTTTTTCGTGTAGCACAAATCTTGTGTCAAGGTTCAAAGCCGCATCAACACCGAAGAAACGCCGAGCGATGTTAATCACCTCGCTACTGGGCTCAATGGCATCAAGATGCCCAAGCTTTCCAGGTGAATGATGCTCTAGAAGAAATAATGGCAACGAGCATGCCCCAGCTCCAAGCACAGCGACCCGGAGTGGCGTCAAATGCTGATTGCTCTGTCCGAGCCAAGCTAAAGGCATGCACAAAGCCCGATGTACATCGAGAGTCAAACTGCTCCGATCAAACGTTGGCTGAGAATCACCTGCCACACTACTCAGCGCTACCTCGCTTTGTGTCAAGTGCAGACGGTCGTTGAACATGAAACTGCGAGTGGCCTTTTCTTCGCCCTCAATGAAGCTATCGAGAACGGTCACTTTGTCGTCACTGAACACGATTTCTCTCGAAAAATTTGCAACAAACTCGGCCTTGTACTGTTCCACAAACTCCGGATCTACTTCTCGCAAGTCGTGCAGCATCTGCTTCAACTCGTCGTACGTGTAGTCCTCGCCTGACCGGTGGATCTAGTGTCCATAACAAAATACACACGAGATTTATCAGCCATCTACTACTCTTGTCATCGTTTTAGCCCACACTAACTTTACATCATGCAGTATGGTTTCTGGGAGGACGTCGTCAAAGGAATAGGTTGGAATATCCTCCTGCTCTTGTTTGTCCTCCCGAGTCACGTGAATGCCTTCACAATCAGCAGCTGCAACTTGCCAGTCATAATCCGATACTAAATGCTGTGGCCACCACGGGAACGTCCGACACTGTGTTGGTCTTGCTGTAATAGTAACGTCGAAGGCAACAACAATATGATGAGTCAAATTGTCCACCTTGAAGTTGCAAGTGTCCAACTCTGATGACTGTACCTTGGTAGACGGAGCACTTGGATCCTTTTAGAAAAATGCATTGCTTGTCCCCATGTGTCTGTTTCAGCACCAATTGCATCCTCTTTTGTCCATCCACGTCCTCTTGAATTTGACGTGTGTAATTCTGTACAAACTCGGGTACCGACAGGTTTGTGGCAGCCGCCAGTTCTTGTAGCTCCCGCTGGTGAACTCGAACACGCCCACCTCTACCCTTACAGCACTTGCCGCAACCAGTGCATTGGAAGCGCAGCTTTACTTCCTCCCGTCCCGCAGACCAGCTCTGCAATCCTCGCGACGACCGCAGCGCTCTCCGCCTCATGATCCGTTATGACACAATCCCGCAATAACAATAATTACATACTCAACTTAAGTCTAAACAACTAACCCGTATCCCACGGGTGAATCAAATATATACAGGGTTTGGGCTAATAACATAGACACGATACATTGCGATTGGACCGTACCAAGATGCTCGCGAGCGTGAGGTGCAGACGTCTCGGGCTGTTTGCGTCGCCTCTGCGTCGTCTACAGCGCGCCGGATTGGCCACAGTGTCCATCAAGGAGGACCGCATTGCTCTGTGGACACAGGAGTTCGAACGTCAGCAGCAGACGCTGCAACAGCGAGCCACAGAAGCTTCAGCTTTACGTGCCAAACCTCTGGATTTGACTGTGCAATACCCAGGAGAAGCCTCTGGCTCCTTCGCCTTCAGTGGAATTGCAGGTGTCTCCACGTCTATTGATGTGCTCAAGAAGATGAACGAGATGGGGTTGCCCAAGCTCCAAGCACTGGCTGCCAAGCTTCAAGACTCGGGACAAATTGTGGACCTCCGAGCTCCGTTGCAACGCTCTGGAACGCTGCAATTGCTAGAGTAAGAGGTTGCAATTGCAGGAAATTAAGTGGTTGTATTGAGTATTTCTAACTGGGTGACTTGACTGAATGAGCAGCTTCTCGAGTGATGAAGGCAAAAGTGTGTTTTGGCACTCGTCAGCGCATGTCCTCGGCCAGGTAGAGGACTTGCAATAATTGCGGTGCCTAGTGAGCTGAAGCTAATATTATTGCTTGTTCTAGGCGCTGGAGGAGAAGTTTCAGGACAAAATCCGACTGACGGACGGACCCGCGTTGAGTGAAGGAGGCTTCTTCTACGAGATGTTTTTACAAGACGAAGTGACAGTGTCCGAGTCGGACTTTGACGAGTTGGCGCGTGGAATTAAAAAGATTGTCAAGGCAAAACAACCGTTCGAGAGGTTACAAGTCACGCGCGAGTTCGCTGAGGAACTCTTTGCGTACTCGGATTTCAAGCGTGACATGCTGCACAAGATCCCCAAGGGTGAAGCCATTTCGCTTTATCGCTGCGGTCCGCTTATCGACCTCTGTCGAGGCCCACACGTCCCCCACACAGGTGAGTAAATGGTATGTATATACGTGTTTTGCTGGACTGAACTCTGCCACACAAGCAGAACGAGAGCGAGGGAGCAGTGAAAAACAATTGGCTGCTCTCTCTTGTTACATTCTTCCGGGTGCTCTCCCCGTGGTCCGATATCGATTGTATGTCTATCGAACGACTCTCCACTCTCGAATTGAGTGCTGACGAGCTACACGTGGACGCACATGCTGCATGTTCTGAACTAATGTATGAAAAGGGATGGAAGAGCTTTGATCTAACGTTTTCAACTTTGTACAACTCTCTAATAGGCCTCCTGTCGTCTTTTGAGATTACACGATGTGGTGCGTCGCATTGGGAGGGTAAGGAGCTACTGCAGCGGGTGTACGGTGTATCGTTCCCGAACAATGCGTTGCTGAAGGAGTGGCGGCATCTGCAGGAAGAAGCGAAAAAGCGTGACCACCGCCTCATCGGTCGTCAGCAGCAACTCTTCCTTTTCCACCAGTTGAGTCCCGGTTCGTCGTTTTTCCTGCCACATGGAACTCGTGTGTTTAACACGCTGGCCGACTTTATCCGCCGAGAGTACCGGCGCCGCGGCTACGACGAAGTCATCACTCCACTGATTTTCAAGAAAGAGCTCTGGGAAACCTCAGGCCATCTCAAGAACTATCACGACGATATGTTCATGGTTTCTCAAGGAATCGCCACAGATAATGACGGTAGTGAGCCATCTGACGGCCACTGTCACGACCACGTCCACAGTGAGGAGGATTACGACCAATTTGGATTGAAGCCGATGAATTGCCCGGCCACTGCTTGATGTTCCGTGAGGCGAAGAAGTATTCGTACCGTGAACTACCTGTACGATTCGCAGACTTCTCTGCATTGCATCGTAACGAAGCGTCTGGTGCGCTTACGGGTCTCACACGCGTTCGGCGTTTCCATCAAGACGATGCACACATCTTCTGCACGGCTGCTCAAGTGCAATCTGAAATCTCACAATGCCTGCAGTTTATTCAGCACGTGTACGGTGTATTCGACTTCGGGTTCCAGCTGCGATTGTCCACGCGTCCTGACAAGTACATGGGCGCTCTTGAACTCTGGGACGATGCTGAGGACCAACTGCGTCTGGCCTTGATGATTTCGGCGAGCCCTGGACTGTGAACGAAGGTGACGGCGCTTTCTACGGTCCCAAGATTGACATCGTGGTGACGGACGCTCTTAAGCGTCAGCACCAATGCGGTACGATCCAGCTCGACTTCCAGCTGCCGATTAACTTCGAGCTGACGTACGATGGCGCTGATGGCGAGACGCATACACCTATCATTATTCACCGCGCTGTGCTGGGATCTATTGAACGGATGATGGCTATCCTCATCGAGCATACGGGTGGCAAGTGGCCTCTTTGGCTTAGTCCTCGACAAGTGGCTGTGCTGCCAATCGCTGAAGCACACCGTGGATACGCTCATCAGACAGCAAGCGAGTTACAGAACGCCATGCCGCGTGGTCTGTTTGTGGATGTGCTGGACGGCAGCAAGACGCTCAACAAGCGTGTGCGTGAGGCACAAGTTGCAGGCTATAACTATATTCTCGTAGTAGGCGACAAGGAGCAGGCTGCACAAGAGGTGAACATTCGCACACGTGACAATCAAGTCCATGGCGCTAAGCTGCTCTCGGACTTTATCGCTGACATCAAGGCCTCTATCGAACGCCTAGAGTAGATGGTGCGATATCCCAGTTAATCACTGCCTTTAGTAGCTTGCATCCAACCAGACAATAGAGCCACAACATGAATGCAAACATCTTTATATCCTGTTGTTAGCGCATTGGCGAGACCTCTGCTGCAGCTTCAGGCTCCGGGGTGATTGAGAGCTCGCCCACAACTAGTTGATTAAGCGAACGATTACCGTCCCATCCACCGAAGAGGAAAAGATGTGGTCCGACAAGCGTGGAAGTGTGACCATAACGGTTTGCTACCGGCACACCATGGGCTGAAACACGATGCCACTCCATATTTTGCACGTCGAGAACGCGTGCGTAGGAGGAAGCGCTACGTAGATCACGCTCGTGCTGTTTCTTCCGCTCGCGTTTTTGCGGGTCTCATCGCGCTGGTTGTCACCTTTATTGTTGCTGCTTGCAAGGCGTTGTTCGCGAGCCTCTTGCTTAACGAGTTCGCGTAGTTGCTTGTCTCCCATGAAGAGCGGAGTACGCTCTGTACCGGACCATCCACCGAGCAATACAGCTAGCTCTGCTCCACTGCCAGCCCCTGCGAGGTTCATCGACTGCCGGAAGGTTCCAGGCGGATACTCACCCACAAGTCTGGGACGGCTCCAGGCCATCGCCGTCACATCAAGTACGTACACGTCTTTGTTGTACACGGAAGCGCTTCCGGCAACACAGTGTAGCCGCCATATAGAACCAGCATCGGTGGACCACCTTCTACGCTACCTGAAAGGTCCGCCATTGACAGGTTTTGCCGTGGAGTCGGTGGCTTACCCGAACACTTGGGACGGCGCCACGTGAAGGTAGTTGAGTCAAACGACCAGAGGTCGTTCATGCTCTTCCGACCATCCCAGCCACCAAAGATTAACATCTTTTCATCATCTACCGACGCAGCTGCGTGTCCGAAGCGACCCGCAGGACAGTCCGTGGTCCACTGCACTTGTAGCCAAGCCATAGCACCCAGGTCGAAGAAGAACATGTCTCGGAAAGACTCGCCACTTGCACCACGACCGCCAAACACGAACATGCGTTCACCACCGTTCAAAATCAACGCCGAATGCCCATATCGCGGAGCTGGAAGCACAACTTGCGGATTAATGTCGCCTTCATCCATCTGCTGATTTCGTAGGCGTGGTTGCTCCTTTGGGAAAACCACCTCGGCCCAGGATGAAGTCTCAAGATCCAAGCGATGCAGATCATTCAGATACACAAAGCCTCCGGCGCTACCAAAATAATGCCCACCAAAGACAAGTAGCTGGGTTCCTGCTAACACCGCTGAATGACCGCCACGAGCAGATGGCGGTTTACCCTCCAGCGAAGGCATTGACCATTGTAGACTCACACGACTCGCGCGACTTGCCAGAACGTCGGTCTTACGGCGAGTGCTCACTGCCAACTGCTCAGGTCCTTCCTTCATGAGAACGCCTTGTATTTCGTAGCTTCACACTAGAAATGGACCCCATAGGCGACTGCTCCCAGCGCCGCTTCACAAATAATAGCCTGTCAACCAATTCTCCTTGAGCTTGTCATCCTTATCAATAAATTCACAACACATGCCACTCAACGAACACAACACTGAAAACCTCAACCAGGAGACCGAGTAGAATGTGCTTGTCCACATCTAAAAAGCCACAGACAAACCACACACATCAGTCCCCCTTTTCTCCTATTAATCGCATCGTCCGATGCTCACTCCATCCTTTCACTCTACTGCCTCCCAACTCCTTTGTCTCTTCTTAGACCGTAAAGGCGAGTGGTTTGCGCTCAAAGTCAACGACGTCGCGGTTGCGAAAGCCACGCACACCCACCGTGTGCTGGACTTGGTCAAACCAGCGCACTAGGTTGTTGTACTGGTCCTTTTGCTGGGCGCTGAAGTTGCTCACAGCCTTGTAGAGTGTCCAGAAGAGCGCCGCGTCTGCGAGAGTCACACGCTCGGCTGCCAGATAGGTCTTGCGCTCCAGAGAACTCTCCAGGACCTGCCAGTGCGTAGCTGAAGCTGCGGGGGACAACGATCAATGCCACGCGCAAAGTCCATCCACATGGCGACTGTGGCGCGCTCCAGAGGGTTCTGACCCAGCAATTCATGTTCGCGGTCGGCGGCTCTTGCGAGGTACTTGGCGATGGTTGTGGGCTCGTACAGCTCGGTCGTCTTGCCCAGACGCACGCGCAGACGTCCGGTGGCAGCGGAGCCCAAGTTCATGCCGCAGAAGCGAGCCACGAAGCGCAGGAACTCGGCGTCCGCCGACTGGTCCAGCGACACCGACATGATACACGCGAAGGTATTGATTGAATGGGGAGGTATAAAGAGGAATTACAACATATTATTGGTTGAAATAGGTTGACAAAAAAGAATATGATTGGATGAAATGGAACAACCTTCACTCATGTTTAATCTAGTGACAAGCTCCCTTCAAATCGGAATCTGCGACGTGGTGCACAAGTCAATCAATGATGCTCGTGGACATTGGCGTGAACTTGACCAACGGACAGTTCCGTCGCGACTTGCCTCAAGTTCTGCGTCGAGCTGCTCAAGCTGGTGTGGATACGATGGTGATTACAGGTACAAGTGTTCAGGAGAGTCGTCGAGCGGTACAGTTGGCTGGAAAACACGCGGATACAGCGGGGGTGGCGCTCTTTACGACCGTTGGGGTGCACCCACACGACGCTAAAGACTTTGACGAGCACCGGACGATAGAGGAGATGCGGGCAATAATCAACGGCAAGGACGGGGCGTTGGTGGTGGCTGTGGGCGAGTGTGGACTGGACTTTAACCGTGACTACAGCCCCAGGGACGCCCAGGTCCGCGCCTTCCGGGCTCAAGTGGTGCTGGCTTGTGAGCTTCAGATGCCATTATTTGTGCATGAAAGAGAGGCCCATGAAGCATTGGTGAAGGTGCTGAATCCGTTCGTTGAAGCCGGGACGCTGCCGCCGACGGTGGTGCACTGTTTCACTGGCCAAGAACAGGAGATGCGCAGATATCTGGACATGGGGTTCTCCATTGGGCTTACGGGTTTTGTATGCATGGAACCACGTGGAATGGTGGTGCGTGATATGGTGCCGTTTATCCCGATGGGTCGACTGATGATTGAGACGGACGCGCCGTTCATGTATCCATACAGCGGCAGTGGGATGAAGAAGCGGGCACGGTGTGAGCCGAAGGATCTTGTGGCAGTTGTCCAGACTTTAGCAAGATGCTATGGAGTTTCCGATGACGAAATTGCGAGGGTTACTACAGGCAACGCAAGACGGTTCTTCAGACTTGACAGTCGTCAGACATCCTCCGCTAGCGAGACGAAGGTAGTTGCAAAGCCTATGGCGTTACGACCAACAAGTAAACTCGACGAAGTTGACGGTGCGATCGTGCTTGATGGTGGGGTGGGTGAAGGTGGAGGACAGGTACTGCGTGTGGCCACGGCGCTTTGTGCTGTGATGCATAATGTAGTGCGCGTGCACTCGATCCGCGCAAACCGAAAGGCCCCAGGATTGCGAAACCAGCACGTTGGTACGATTGAGCTTGTGGCCGCCTTATCGACGGGTGGTATTTTGTCTGGAGCACTGCTGAATTCGACTGATCTCACATTTGACACGCGCTCTGCGCTCCTTCGCGGTGGTATTGATGAAGATGCTTTCCACGCTACTTCACGTACTGGTGGTAGTATCTCCCTGATGCTACAGGGTGCTTTGCCAGTGCTAGCTTTTCGTAGAACGCCGACGCAGGTTACGTTGTGCGGTGGCACACACGTAAGTTTTAGCCCGACGATAGACTTCATGCAGGTACCTCTGCGAGCACTTCTTGAACGGTTTGGACTTGCTTACGATGTGGAAGTGGTGAAACGCATGTTTTTCCCCGGAAGTGATCCTGCAGGCGAGGTGAGAATATCCATGAGCCACGCTACCAATGTAACCACGCTTCAGGCGATCCACATGACCGATGCGTCTTCAGTTGTTTGTCGAGCTTTCATTCGTGTGACAGCGTTCGGTGTGTCGGCGACTGAGCAGCTGGCTGATCGTTACGGTAATTCGATGAAGGCCGCTGTCAAGGAAACGTTTAGCAATGGAGAGCATGACATTGCCATTGACGTGGAATGCATTGTGGAGACGACAAGTGCGAATCTCAAGAAGAGGGTTCACCGAGGCAAGAAACCGAAGGAGAAGACTGCTGTGTCCGCACTCATCCTGTTGGAGACAGGATCTGGCGGTCTTCTCTCGGTGGATCGGACGGTTGGTCTGTCAGAGCTTGGTCCAGAAAACCTAGCTGAGCAGATGACTTCAAAGCTTCTTGGGTATCTACAGAGTGGTGCGTGCGTGGATGAGCACCTTGCGGATAACGCAGCAGTATTTATGGCGCTAGCTAGAGGCACCTCTCGATTGCGTGTACCTTGCATGGATCAACTCTCGTCGCGGCACCTGGAGACAGCGCTAGAAATTGCCGCTCAGGTTTCAGGAGCCACTTATCGATTTCACGACGAAGGAACAAGTTCTATCCTCGAGGTTGATGGCATTGGTTTGCAGTGCCACCACGCATGATTGACCTAAACGTTAGATTGATCACATAAAGAATGTTCATTCCTCGTGCAACATAGTGCAGAGGTGCTGTGCACATGAAAAATATATCTATTCATTCTTATCTTGAAAGGCGTTAGTACCTCTACTTGGCAGACGTCTTCCGCTTCTTGTGGGCAGCCTGGCGCTGCTGCTTTCGTTGATCTTTTGGCCAACGACTTCTTGGCCTCTTCACCCTTGTTCCAATACTGACCATCACGCTGGCGGAAGCTGGCCTTGGGTGCACTCCTGGCGCATCCAGACTAATAAGCACCATACGGTCTCCGATCTTCATACCGCTGCGTCGGGCAGCAGCTAGGGCCTCATCCTCGCTCGAGAATTCCACATAGCCAAAACCTTTCAGTTTCTTCGTGTGGTTCCAGATCGGCAGACGTACACTGGTGATCGTACCACAAGAAGCAAGTGCTTCGTGAATCGCAGCCTCCTCTACATCGTACGGCAGCTGCTTGATAAACACTGTGCGACAGCCCTTAATCGCTTTCTTGGTAGCATACTGACTCTTCTCCTTCAGGGCCTGCTCCGTCGCTCTTGGGGCTTCAGCACGTTTAATTGACAGATAGCGATTGAACAGGTACTTGCCATCCAACTGCAGCGCCTTATTGAGTGCCTTCTCGTCATCAAACACCACGTGAGCGTAGCCACGAGGTCTGCCAGAGTCCTGATAGCGAGGCATTCGCACTTCACGAACAGTACCACATGACGAGAAGTGTGTCGCCAAGTCGCTCTCAGCGGCACGGTACGGAATGCCTTCCACGTAAATTGTGGCTTCAGTCTTGCGTTCAATCTCTTCCTGTAGCTCCTCACTGACGTCGTCCTGTGGAGTTTCAACCTTCTTCTGTTTCTTTTTCTTCTTCACTGGAGTTGTTTCTTCCTCTTCTTCCTCTTCCTCTTCCGATGCAGCTTCCTTCTCTTCCTCCTCAGTGTCGTGAGCCTCGTCTTGCTTGGGGGCAGGACGGAACAAAGCGTTCTCTACCTCGTCGTCTTCTGACTCCGCTTCGCTCTCGCTACTCTCTTCCGAGGATGAAGAAGCTGTGGAATCTTCCTTCTTCACAGTATCAGCATCGCGGTTGCGCTTCTTGCTCTTGAGCAGCGTAGGGGTCATGACAAGCTCTCGGTTGATGTCGACTGACGTTTCAAGACGTTTGCGTGCCCATTCAAATTTCGTTGTGTCTGATTGGTCGCAATCCGTGCGTTTTTTTCAGCGAATTATATTCCGACATTTCCGTGGGACAAAGACGAGCTTGGTCTTCATTGTAGGGAACTGCAGTTGACAAACGAAAAGCCCAAAGCCATGAGCGACTCTGAAGGGGATGACAACATCAAACTCTACAACGCATTAGAACGCAACCAGAAACGGCAGATCTTCGGTAAATCACATACAAATAACCTAATCTCCCGTATAAGTTAACAACAAATACTTAACACTACTCGATTACTACCAATCTAGTGACGTTCTCCTCGTCCTCAGACGACGACGACGGCGACAACGACATCTCGTTCTCCACCCCAGTAAAGAAGCGACGACGGGGCGGTGCCTCACCGTCTAAAGCCATACCAGAGAAGGCCAAGAGCCCTGCCAAACCAGGTGCAAAAGCTAAGAAAATGACAAAAGTTATAATTTTGTATATATGTTGCTTAGCAGTGATATGCATACCTGCTGTTTGTAGTCAACCTGCTGGATGACGAAGATGAAGACGATGACGAGCTGTATACAGAGAGCGAACGGGAGGCTGAACGTCTACGGAAAGCGCGACTGGAGCGGAAATTCGCCAGACTTTGGCTCAGGACAAAGTGCTGAACCAGACCCGCGCGGTCTTTGACAGAGTCTCATCAGCCAAGAACCAAGTGATTCTGCTGGACTCCAGCGATGAAGAGGACAGTGTGGAGAGTGCTGATGGCGGAGACGTGGCTACAGTTGACTTAGATCTAGTTCCTGAAGTGGTTACTGCTCCGACTGAGCCAGTGGTAAACAAGGGGCCACGTGTTACGCTTCACATCCGCTCCAATGGCGGGGCTGTTGACGAGATATCTATCTACATGGTAATGATTGTGTACGATGTTGCTGTGGCGTTTTTACCAGGGAATTAATTTGTTGTTGTTGGACACCTGCAGAACGAGACGTTCGATGCCCTGTATACAAGTTTCTGCGAGCTTCATGGACTGCCTCAATCAGCTGTGAAGATGTCGCTGGATGGTGAGCCACTTTCGCTAACGGATACACCAGCAAACAATGATTTGGAGTCAGGCGACTTGATCGATGCAAAGGTGGATTTTTCTAAACAGAACCAAGCCAAGAAGAAGACCTATCTACGCTTGCGTTTGGTGGTGTTCGGCAAGCGCTCGGAAGTGTTCAAAATTGATGCGGTACGTTTGTGTTGACAAGGATTGCTTTCTCGCACGATTTCTTCCTCTGTCGTCTTGGTGTTAACTTAATGCATACCTTCGTTTGTCTAACTATGACGACTCACTTCAGAGCGAAACTATCGAGAAGCTCCACACGAGCTACTGCAAACGACACGGGATTACAAATCCAGACGACGTCGTAATGAGTGTACAAGGCCAAGAACTTAGTCTGAACGAACGCATTGACTACTACGGACTCATAGATAGCGACGAAATCGCCGTGAAAATCAACAACTTCGTTGACCCACAGGCCATTGAATTACAGCTACGATACACAGAAGGAGATTCAGAGGCACACCGCGTTCTTCCGGTGAGTTGATTGTGGAGCTTTGCAGCTCCTTTGTATGTATTTACCGTTTAAAAATACAAGCGTTTAACTCTCGGGTCATTACAGCAAGCGAAGGTTCAAGAGCTTCTTACTAGAGTTGCGAAGGCAAAACGGGTGGAGACTTATAAAGTGTCGCTCGTCATTGACGGCGAACTGATGACGGCCTCCCAGACTTTTGAGGTGGGTGCATTTGACCATTTAGTATGCAATCCACCCGACCTAACTGTTGATGTTTTTGTCTTTCAGAGCTACGATATAGAAGGGGGCGAGTTGATCGAGGTCAAGATCTCGAGTTGACGCCGTTGATGCTAGCTGAATTTTGCGCATTTCTTCCACCAGTTTGAACCCCTTATTGTAAGATATATGCCTTTTACTACACCTACTTCCACTTCGCTTGCATGTGCCATAGCACCACAACGACGACAGATCTACGATGCTGTCATGCTGCAAACTTCAGCGGAGGCTACGCATGTTGGTTTTCTTTCAGTGCAGATGTGTGACCGTCGTGCTTGACTCGAGACAGCAGCATCATGAGCATCAACGCCGACACGTGCGCAGCCAGTAAACCACCATACCACACCGGTGCCCAAGGCGTGTTTAACTCGAGGAATGGATACGGCCAAAAGCCTTTTGCCACCGTGCCATGCACAATCCACGCGAATATCGCGTACAGCGAAGGCCAAGCCATGATCAATGGCAGTGCATCCCGCGATACTTGGTGTCTTGAGGCAAAAAGTCCAGTTGCAGCAGAACAACATTGGCTCCGTGTTGACAGTAGCTCACGCCGTTCAAGATCTTCTCCGGGTGACCAATCTTGACAGCGTATGGGTACAAGACCGTCCAGACCACGACACTAATGAGCAGTGACACAGCCAGAGACACGTCCAATAGCAGCTCCAGATTGATCCATTGCAAACCGCTGCCTCGAATCACACGTCTGCGACTGGCGAAAGGACTGTCAGTGCCGTCATAGTTTCCGTCCATTAGAGCTGTATACGCCGCTGTGAGCTCGCCCGTCTCACGCTGTAATTGTTGTCCAGTGTACCGTGCTGCTCCAGCAAAGTAAATGCCTTGGAGTATAAAATTCCATGATGTGTAGAACGCTAAACAGCGACCACGAGAGCGCCACACGTCACAGATTTGGATTAAGAGAAAGAAGGTGGCGACGCTGGTTCTGTAGGCGAGCAAAGCACGTAGAGACCAGCAGCTGCGAGGTTGGAAGAGTGCAGTGGGTTCACTGGATAGGGGAGACTATCGACACGTCCACGGCGATAGGCTACGAGCCATAAAGAGGTTGCAAGTGTCGCCACGAGCTCGGCCGCGACGACCAGGGGCTCCCATTCGACGACTGCCATGAAGACTTCTTGAAGGAATTTGTCCAATGGGTGGGTACGGAACGATATGATTGGATGAAAATCTTCATGTTGAAGTTGAAGTGATGTATCATTGCAAAAGCTGAGGTCAAGAAGCTCCCGCTAATGACCATATAACGACCTCTGACAGCACCAGCAGAGACCAACTCGATGCGCTGTCGGACACCCAATTCATTGTGCAAATTTGCAGCTAACAACCACATCTTCGAACGATGGCAAGTGTTATGTACGTAGCGGTGGTGTCCAGCATATTGGACTACGTGGACAGCACATTCCAATGGTTACCGAGTTACCTGCGCGGCTCGACAAGACGTGGCGCCAGGTATGGCAATTCGCTACAGCGGAAGTCTGGCTTTGATGTTTCGCCAACTGTACCAGCAACTCAACACGCCATGCCAACCTGTTGGTTTGAGCGACCGACTACCGATACGCCCCCGGTTATTATCCTGCCAGCTATTGAGACCAGTATCCCTCCAGTTTAGCGCGATTTGAAGGAAGTCCAGACAAGAGTGACCATCAGTTCTAACCGTTGTTAAAAATTGAATCTCTATATCTACTTGCACAGTGAGCAGTGAGCAGTTAGAAGGAAGATAGGGTGGATACTACCCATCTACGAAGGACTGTGACAAGCTTAGAAGCTTCAAGCACATTCTTGGAGCTGCCTAGCATTTTGAGTACCTCTTCGCATCGGTGAGAGAGAACTGTGCCATGTTCGCGCTCCTGACCGCTAGCAACACGACTGAAGAACCCAACGCACGCTCCGCGTTTCCTCCCAGTACTCTGGATCAGGATCTAGCCGCTCCAACACGTCGAAGGCCTTGGCAGCGTAGAAAAACTCTTTGACCTTGTAGCAGTCGTTAGCGATTTGCTTGACCAACACGAACGCAGACTCCGAATTCTCTGTCTTGAGGTAAATTTCCCACGCCAGGGATGTACGACCACTGTAGATATAGCAACGTGCAAGCCAGCCGCACAGTACCAAATGTGAGCGCAGCTGAGGGTTTTGTACTCGCAGCAACACCTCTTCTGCCTCGCGATATGCACCAGCAGCTGCCAGCGATGCACCGTAATTCCAGTTAAACGCGTCGTCAGTGGCCAAGTACGTTGAGATGGAGCTCAAGTAAACGTTCGCCTCATTGAACTCTTTTCGCAGCAGGTAATATGATGCCATGCACTGTCGGCCGGGGATGGTATCACAATTTTCGGAGGAAGACCCAGCTGCGTGATAGTACTTTTCAGCGAGAAAAATGTGCTCTTTGGAGTGCGTTTGCTCGCCGATAATTCCATGCAACACGGCCTTGATTGTTTGCTCAGCTGTGTTGCGTGGCTCGAGATCCTCTACCAACGCGAACGCTTTGTGATATTCCCGGCGCTTGAGATGTAGCAGCACCAGGTTAAGCTGAGCCTCTTCAAGGTGACCGATCAAGGGAACCAGGAATCTCTCTGCGGTGGCAGCAATATGACTTTCAGCAGCACCACCTTTACCACTAGATACACGAAAGATTGCCAGGTTGTGGTGCATCACATTGCTCATTGCCGATTCAACAGTTACCGAGCCTGTTGCAGGTGCATGAATCGAATCAATCACCGCTTGAGAACATGGGTGATTGGGAAAACGCCGTGCGAACTCGTCAAGCACAGATTTAGCTTCCTGAGCGCTGTACAAACGGTAGTTGCAGCTCGCCTTTAAATTGACAGCGAAGAAGCTGTCTGGGTGTCTAGTCAGATATACCGCCAGCAATTCCAGCGCGACATCGTAGTAGTCCAGTTTGAAGTAACACGATGCCAAGTACACGTGCAGCGCTAAGCTGCCCTCAAGGTTTCTTTACTGGCTTCCGCGATCAGTTTCTTGTAAATTTCTGCTGCCTCCTGGAAGTTGTGCTGCGCAAAGCTGGTGGAGGCCAAAGCAAGCTGGTCCTCAACTGAATCCCGCGAAAGCTGTTGATACCGATCTAGCAGCACTTGCTCACCATGCTGTCGGCAGTGAGAAAGGAGAAATAAAAGCCGGTTGCAGAGGGCACTTCGAGAACTACTCATTGCCGCATGCTCAGCATCTTCGAAGTCTTGCAAATAGAACAAGCAGCAAGCACGACTCAGTCTCCAGCCCTTCAGGTCTGTTGCAGTCGCGTCGCCACCGTTCGAGGCTGTTTCTATTAGCCGCTCGAAGTGCTCAAGTGCCTGACTAAAATCTCCGTTGTAAAAATGGCAATACGCTTCCCACCACGTGCTCATACGCCATGTTAGCGGGTCCTGACCGTCTGTAACACCCTTCTGAGTACGGGACTGGGTTTGCTCTTCCTGCTGTCGCTTAGTGACCCTCAGCAGTGTCAGAGCACCAACGAAATCTTGCTTATCCACATAGCTCTCCAATTCGAAGATAGCTTGACGAGGCACCTTCTCCTTCACTCTTGCATTTTGCTGCGTCTTGCCTCGTTTGGGTTGCCTAGCCACGTACATGTTGGATTCTGTGACTTCAGGAGTAGTTGAAAGCCTCTTCACGACAATTTGAAGCCATCTATAATATCTGCATTTATAGTTATGGTCTATGGTTCCTTGGTCTCTTCGTTTGCTGAGTTCCTGTCCGGGGCCTTTGTTCGGAAAAACTGAGGCTGCGATAGTGTTGGAGGTATGCTGTTAGCAGTTGTGCTGCGGACGCCGTACATATTGAAAATGGGCAAGCCACCACCAGGTTGTGCACGCGCAGTGTCACCGCTTTTGGTCTCTTCGTCGACTGGGTCGTGAGTCTGTGGCATGTCAACTGGGGAAGGCTCCGAGTTCTCGTTCGACACATTGGATCCCTGCGAGCTGCGGCGTCGTCCAAGGTCTATCGAGTCTTGGGATTGACTCGATCCTGACAATTGGGACCGGTCGAGCATGCTCTCTGTCAGCTTCCTCTCCTGTTCATTCCGTTCGGATTCCATCCGGTCCAATTGAGCCACTTGTTGTTTCAGTTGCTCCATCTTGTGCTTAGCCAGGGCACCTTCTTGTTTAAGCGCCAATACCTGCCGAGCTAATGAATCCTGCCTTTCAATTTCCACGAGTTGGGCTTTCGGTGGCGGGGTCCTGGTTGCAAGCAAAGGCTTCGTTAGGTACAAGATCAAACTAGTTGCCAAACACGTAAGACGTACGTCTCTGATCGGCCACCAGCGGTAGCAGTAAGCCCATGTTGACTTTGAACGTGCAGGTCGTCTTGCTGAGACTTAAGCTGGTTCTCGAGTAGGAGAATCTGCAAACAAAGGGACTGTTAGTCGAATAGTTGGGCCATACCACCGGTTGCTTGAGATAGTAGGTTGCATACCTTAGCGTCAAGCTCGACCACAGATCGCACTTGATGCGGCGTTCTGTGGTCAGCTAGTACGTGATTGAGCACTCTCTTATGCCCGTCGCGCTCCTGACGCAACACTCGATTCTCTTCATCTCGGTCATCCAGCTGCTTCTTTGTCGTTGCTGTGTGATCCGCAAGATCGGCTACTGCTTGATTTCGCACAGCCGTCAGCCCTTCCTCGTAGCTCTTCTTGAGAGCCTCGTGCTCTTGCTGCAGGTTGGTGAACTCCTTTGCTTTGTTCTCGAGTTCACTTTCTACAGTGGCCAACTTCGTTTTCACTTCTTCAGCATCCTGTGTCATCTTGAGAATGGTATCTACGTGGATCTTACTCAAGGCGTCGTATTTCTCTTGGAGCTCTTTAATCTTGATCGCAACCTCGCTGTCTTCAGCTGGTACATCAGGACGACGGCGCTTCTTGCCCGCAGCTTTAGACGAAATTGTTGGTTCGACTGAACTGTCTTTTCCACCTGCTGAGTAGCTGGGATGATTGTAACTTTATTGCTACTACCAGCATTGGCTCGCCGTACTTTCTTAATTGGCCGAGGTCGAGGTGGAGAAAGGTGAGATGCGGAAGGACTCTGCGTACACTGCGTCTCTTCAATTGTGCGCTTGCGCGTACGGTCGGAAACTGACATTTCATCAGCGCTCAATTGTGCATGAAGAGCTTCATTCTGCGGAGTGAATCCACTCGGCCTGCAGCGCAAATAAAACACGTTATTAGACCTTCATTAAGCCTCCTTAACATAACCATCAAGCAAGGGTTCGTACAATATCTCGAATCTGTATGAGAGTGTGGAGACATCTGGGTAAAATGCACAAAACAATAGCAACAAATTGCAACAAATTAGACCTTTAAAAATGCACTTGTCACAGTCCTCTCATACCTTTGGATTGCGGGGGCGTGAAGTGAATCAAACACCCAGACTTTAACGTAGTCTTCTGTCTATACCCAATCTTCTTCTTATTGATCCATGTCCCGTAGCGACTACTTGATAGTGTACAGTAAAAGCACCAAATGAGCATGTTAAAATCCTCCAGTTGCTATCACCATTATAGCTCCACGTCGTACCTCTTGTCCTCAATCTCCACAATGGGGTCCCCCTTACTGTCCTTGCCTTGTAGACTGATAATACAGTGCTGCAGTCAGTATTAATCGTTAGAAAAGATCTTTTTACCAGAAACTGAAGCTGCGTTTAGTACCAAACCGCTGATGTACTGCTTGTCGATGACGATATCGCAGCGCTTGGCCACGCGGCCGATGCAGTGCTTGGATCGACTCAAGTTGTGGTTTCCAATCATTGATTTCTCTGGCTTCTCCACCACTTCAAGCCGCCCCCAAGGCAGCAGCTTGTCCGAAGCGGACGCCATTGCGCCGAAATTTAACACTGAACGAGGCGGATACTGTATTGAATTCAACCCACGAATTTTAAACCAATGAAAGCAATTGAAATGACGAACATTCTACAATTAAAAGAATATAATTGGAGAATTAATTTCAGCCAATAGAAATCAATATCATTCAATTGCCGGTTTCTCCATCCAACACAATAGGAAAATGACGACTGCACACCGTCCGACATGGCACGCCGCCGTTGGCCAGGCGAACGAGGGAGGATGGCAAGCTGGAGGTATGTATACACTCTATGGACATCGAAGTGTTAATAAACAGTCCTAGATCTCTCTCTTCATTAGCCTAACGCTGTAATTAAATGACGCATTAGGCCAGCTAAGTGATCAAGTGTCGGCACGCGACTTGCCGGGGCACAAGCACCTTAAAATGCGGTACGTTGACTCTGTATATGAGATTAATATGCATATAGACTGATCATTAGCCGTACTACGATTGTTCTGTGGTCTGCAGTCAAGTAGGACAGGGCACAGCCAACGAAGTGGAGCTGTTGGACCTGCGCACAGAGCTGGAGCGCAAGGAGGAGACGTATGAGGTGGAGAAAGGTCGCAAGAAGGATACGGCGCAAGGTGAGATCTCTCTATCTGGTCTGGTGCAGCGAAGAGGACTGAACCTGGATGTTGCTTGGCGCTGTTGAGTAGAAAAATTGCGAAGACTGGAAAAGAACAAGAAGATTCTGCTGTTAGGAGACGTGGAAACGGATGCACGAGAATCGCAGCTAAAAAACGTGGCCAGTAAATATGATGACGCTGATGATGGAGGAGATTCCGACGGGTCGAGTGAGTCTGACAGTGACAGGTGTGTTCTGTATGCCTGGACTGCTAGGGTAACTTTTCTAATTGTCATCTTGCTAACGCTGAACATTTATGGTAAAATACAGTGACGATGAGGATGAGGAGGCTGAATTGATGCGAGAGCTAGAGAAAATCAAACAGGAGCGTGAAGAAGAGAGACTGCGGAAGGAAGAGGAGGAACGGAAGGTTGCAGAGCAGCAATCGCGGGAAGAGGTTCTACAAGGCAACCCCTCACGCAGCAACAAACTGCTGGTAGTGCCAAGATGAAGCGCCGGTGGAATGATGACGTGGTCTTCAAGAACCAGTCCCGGAACGAACCGGAGGTCAAGAAGCGCTTCATCAATGACACCATCCGCAACGACTTCCACCGCCGTTTTCTCAATAAGTACATCCAGTAGACGAGTGGATGCGTTGGAACTTGATGATGGACTAGTTAGTGCGCTACAGGTGGTGCCACAAGGCTCATCCACACAATCCTACAGTGCTGTTGAAATCATATACTTTTCATGCATTACTAGCCCAGAAGGTGATTGCTGTAGCAGCTAAGGTTGAGCTAGACGATCTGACCTTGCTCCTTAGCGTACTTTTACAATAGTCCCGCCGACAAACTTGTGCACCGCCACTTCATCCCCAGTGTCGTTGGTTCCTTGCCCCTTGATGTATTCGCCGTCTTGCTGGAGACCGCTCGGGAATTTGAGCATGCAGTTGCCTATAGGGTTTCCGTTTTCGAAGCGGCCTACGTAAGACCCGCCGTCCTTGAAGACCCACTTTCCATCAGTAATAGTGTTGTCTGCCCATTCCCCAACGAAGAGACTTTTATCGGCTGCAAACTCGTACGTGCCTTTGCCTGAACGAATGCCGCTCTCGAACTTGCCACTGAAAATGTCCCCATTCGCGTACATATAGGAACCTTCTCCTGTCATTTTATCTGCCTTCCACTCTCCGTGATAGACATCCTCATTGGCGAATGTCATCTTTCCCAGTCCATTTTTGCTACCATTCACGTATGTCCCCTCGAACGTCGCTGACACCGTCACTAGGAAACATACTCGTCCGTTAAAGGGGACCACGTATCAAATAATTTCCCATCATAACCACTCATTCTCCATCATCATCGCGCTTGTTCCACGTGTATTTCCCTGTGCCATGTTTCAGTCGATCTGCTCCAATAGTTCCTTCGAAGGTATCGCCATTCGCGTACGTGATCTTCACTTCACCTTCTCGACGCAGATATTTTTCATCTTCAGGACGGTCGTCCACATAACTAACTAAATAGTCCTAAGTAAAATTGTAAATAAACATCAGTAAGCAAGTGCTAATGTAGACAGAAGGACTAGCAGATATCATACAGTACCCCCTCGTCACTCATGCTCTCCTCGATGGTCAATGCTTCGCGTCGTTTCGCGTCCCCACAAGATCACCGATATTTTAGCCAATAGAAAAAGTTTTCATCTTGTTGTTTTTATCCAATCAGAAATAATTATTCACTTCCCGCCATTTTTCAAAGCAGATCGTATGGGGAAGGACGTCCGGGTGTATTTCGACGTCTCGATCGGCGGCTCACGCGCTGGCCGCATCGTCTTCCGCTTGTATCCAGGGCTTCCTAAGACTACAGAGAACTTCCGTTCCTTATGCACAGGCGAGCGCGGACTAGGACGCTCTACAGGAAGCCACTGCACTACAAGAAGGTGCCGTTCCATCGCACCATCAAGGGCTTCATGCTTCAGGGCGGAGATTTCTCACGATACAATGGAACAGGCGGAGAGTCGATCTATGGAGAGAAGTTTGCAGACGAGTTTTAAATACAGACACAATAAGGCTGGTCTGCTGTCTATGGCTAATGCAGGCAAGAACACCAACGGCAGTCGTTCTTCATCACGACTGTGCCCACACCACATTTGGACGGTAAGCACGTTGTGTTTGGAGAAGTGGTGAGCGGTATGGATGTGGTGCGGAAGATGGAGAATGTGGAGACGGTAGCCAATGACAAGCCGGCGCCGATGCAAGCAGTGGTGATTGAAGACTGTGGGGAAGTTGGTGAGAGAGTGATGATTCAGAGTCCGAGTCCGAGTCCTCGGAGGAAGATCAGAGGAGAGGAAGCGACGTAAAGCGTTGCGTAAAGAACGCAAGAAGGTGAAGAAACAGGAACGAAAGGAGAAGCGTCGAGCAAGGAAAGAGAAGAAGAGGGCGAAAAAAGAGGAGAAGCGAGAAAAGAGACATCGACATGAAGACGAAGACAACGACGATGAAAAAGGCCACAAAGGCGTCGACATGAAGATTCGAAAAGGTCTAGAAGCCGGGAGAGGGATGTTACTTCAAGTCACCGCCGTGAGCTGCCTCAAGCGGACGAACGAAATAGTCATCGTCCTGATGAGAAGCGTTCACGATCACGATCAGAGTCAAGGGGACGTGCGAAACACCTGAGTAGCGGAAAAGAGTCTCTTGGTGACCGTGTTAGAGGTCGATCTCCGACACCACGTGGAAGGAGCCGAAGTGTCAGTCGACCTCCTCTATTTCGCGTGGGTCGCGCTCTTCCCGCGGTAACCCGCATGGACGTGAAGGAGACAGCCACTCTAGAAGAGAGCGAAGCTGTTCTCGTGAACGCCACTCACGAAATACTCGATTTAGAAGTCGGAGCAGCGGTCGCCATCGCTCATACTCTAGCCGCGGTGAGCATCGGCGGAGGGACGATCGGTTATCGTCTAGCCACCGACAAAGAAGCCGCTCTCCCAGACATAGCAGATCGAGATCGTAAGGTACATGCTGTGCAAAGGCCGCGATGTTACTACGGATAGATTGAAGTAGACAATGTGACAAGTAAGTCAGTGAATGGTACTGGTTATTTACTGATGTTCATGGTGCCATACTACTCAGTAATATCGTCTTCATGCTCGCTCTGCCGCGTCTTCTGCTGCTTAACAATACTGTTGCTCCTGAGTGGAGTATCGTCTTCAAATTCATCATTGAGCTGCATATCGGCAGCTGCCGACTGCCCCCTACTTTTCCGGATCACCTCTCGCACTGCGTGCTTGAAGGCAGACTCGTCGTCATTGTTTTCTAGAGCTGTAATGACCATATTGGCCAGACGGTCGATCTCCTCCTCCTTCTCTTCGTCATCGTAAATGAGGCGCGTCGCCTCCATCTGGAAGCGCAGCATATCGCACACGCAGAAGATCACAGCCACGTACAGCGCCGGCCCGCGCTTGATCACCATGTCTTTATCCACCACTAACTCCACGAAGGCGTAGACCCACATGGCGATCTTGAGGCAAGCTAAATTGCGGTCGAAGTTGTTCGGCTCAGGTCCGTATTTGCCTAGGAGTCTGTCGCCGTGCACCAAACCTGCAGCACAAATCAGAGGCACCCACGCCATCATGTACGTCGTCTGCAGCTCTTGGTCATCACGTTTGCTCGCATCTGGGCTCTGGAAGAATGATACGACAAGGAGTAGAGACAGATATAACTCTAGAGTACATACCAGGAAGAGCTTGAGCGAGCTCTTATACAGCGCCACCAGCTTCCACAGTGCAGTGGCTTTAGATTCGCTTGGCATGTTTGTTGAAATGGCTTCATAGATGTAGCCATTGTGGTAATATCTGATTCCGAATCTGACTCTGATTCAGGTTCATTATCTGATTCCATTATCCATGATGCTGCTTGTGTGGCGGCGACAGCGACTACTTCGGCGCGGGAACGTGTTAGCTTCTGCATTCTCCAGCTCGGGTGCTAACACCGACAGTGACGCTGAGATCTCTGAGAATACTGTAGCTGCTGCGCCAAAGTACGATCATGTGCGGAAGCTTATTGTGGGGCTGGGAAACCCTGGGGACAAGTTTGTCAACACCCGACACAACATTGGGTTTATGGCGGTGAATCACTTCCTACATACATACATCTCAAAAGTGACGGTATGTACTTTGCATGTTGTTGCAATTTTAGTGACTGCTCTTGCTCACTTTTGTTGTTTGGCTACAGGGACAGCAATGGAGCTGCAGCATGAGGCCAGCAGTCACGGAAACGTGACGCGGTTCCGTGTGGGGTTCCAGCAAAATGCACCTGATAAGGACTATGTATATCCAATTGATGATCTAGTGAACCGTTCGTCCAAGCGTGCCAAGGACCGAACGCTGAAAGAAGGTGTACCTCACGAAGAGGTGAACGTCGCCCTGCTGCTTCCAACGACGTACATGAACTGCTCAGGAACGGCCGTTAGAGGCTTCATGCAGACACACCGCTGGAGACTCAAGAAGAACCCACTGTCTTTAAATCGACAGGACGAGCTGCTCGTGGTTACGGATGACGTGGCTCTGCCCTTCGGCGAGTGTCGCTTCAAGGCGAAAGGGGGTCCAGGCGGCCAGAATGGTATCCGCGACATCATCAAGTGTGTGGGTACGGAGCGTTTCGCTCGGCTACGAGTTGGTGTGGGCGCCCCACACTGGTTCGTAGGAGGCAACACTGGTGCACCAGCGGGCACAGCAATGGACAAACATGTGCTTGGCCGCTTCAACGGTGACGAGCAAGAGGCCATGCCAGATCTACTCAATTACACCAACGAGTTGCTTCGATTGTATCTGCATCGTGGTGTGGCTCAGGCCACTACGTACGCCAACAGCATGGGTTTGCAGCGGTTCATGAAGCAATATGGTGCGTCACACAAGGCGCGTCATCAATAGACATGATAGATGTTGCACGAAGGTACTAGCGAAATGTTGCAGGAACGGCACTGCTAGACGATCGTCACTTGTCAATAAAGCTGAGCATTACCGACTACGTACGCTGACCAGCATCATGCCGCTGCCTCCTGTACCCGTACTGGTCTCCCAGAAGGACCTACCACGTGCTGTCGCCTTTTGGTGCTGGGCTATGCTGCTGTTGCGTGGCTAGTGCTGCAGATGGACGATTACTTTGCTGCAGACGACCAAGACGAGACCTTCAACTTCCCGTCCGTTGATACACAATTACTGGCAGTTAACATACTTTGTTCGTTAATCTAACGTATGATGGGTACCGTGCAGTAAGATCGGCATTTTTGTATCTATCTACACTGCGCTGATGGTGATTTGGCGGTTCTACGAGCATGGTATGTGGTCTACTACTAGTACGCTCAATTTTCAAGAGTACAATGCTGCTCTGGTACTAACTCTTCGGAATAGGCACCTACATCCTTTACGAGATCCTCTGGGCCTGCAATGTGTCGCTTTTCCTCGTGGTCATGGGCCTTTATTTGTCCAAACCGTTCCTAGTCGGCATCGCGGCGAGTGAATGATATTTTACCATCTGAGGTTGCTAATCCCGTACACGTATTTGGTGGAGGAAGACTCATATGAAGTGGTGTTGTAGATGGTGACGGTGTCTGGGGATCAGCTCTTGTGGTACATCGATGCGCTTTCGTTTGTGCTTCAGGGGAAATTCATCACAGGCGCCATGAAGTACCTCACATACCCGGAGAACCGGTCGTTCTCCAAGACATTCTTCGCGACGCACCACATTTGGTTCCTGCCCGTGTGTCTTTACGTAAGTAGCAACTGCTATGATTCGAATCGTGATCGGCAGTCAGGTGGTTCACTGATACGTTGATGTACCGTATGGACTGCACATAGGTCACCAATGGCCATGGTGGCATGCACGGCTCGAGTTTTGTTGCTTCATCCATCTTGACGACGGCCCTGGCGGCGTTCTGCCGCATGACCACGCCCTTCGAAGTGCGTGTACCAGGCAGTGACCACGTGATCTACCTGAACGTGAACGGGGCCTACGAATTCTGGAAGGACATCGACATCCCGCTGCTTCACTTGCTGGACCACCATCACCCGCTGCTGTACCTCCCGTTCCTCGCAATCGTCGGAAACTTCGTGGCTAATGGGTTCCCGCACATTTTGGTCCTGGGCATCGCGCTCGGACTTCAATTCAGTCCTCTGCTCAATCACTAGACACCTGGGGGATTGGAAAGCTCTTGGGCCCCGCTTCGGGACTATAGAGACATTGAGTCGTGTCGCGGACGCTTGTGGCTCAGCTGCACAGGAACATCGCAGGAAATGAGGTTGTAGGAGACAGATGCAACGGTTTTGAAGGCGCCCCGCCCTGGCACTCTGTCACGACGTCCAGCCGCTGGTACTTTTTGACGATCTTCACAAAGACTGAGAGCATGAGCCGTAGCCGTACCGTGTTATACAACATAAAATCTGTTTGCTCCAAGTCTGTAACGTCCTTTTGGACAGTGGACATTAAGCGAGATTCGGCAGCTTGAGTTTCAACTCCGTCCCGCTCGCATAACACAGCTCTCCGAACCGCTCACATCTGGCGTAGCCGTAGATTAAGAAAGTATTTCGCTCCACATCGTCATTTATCTGAGCTTTGAGATTCGTGTCACTCGTACCGATCTTCTCGACGGTGAAGCCTTCATTCCCCCTCGTGAACGCGCTAAGTGCAGCAATATGTAGTAGTATATATTTTCTGCCCGCTTCCAGCCTCCCGCTCCTTCTTACGTAGCGTTTCACTCCGACCATAGGGGAATATGTACGATAAAGCAGGACTTTTCTCTGACTGCAGAGTAAAGTTTACAGCGTAGTTGGGGGCAGCCACCATTTGATCCCACACACGATTCCCGCAGTTTATCCTAGACGACGTTATAAAAGACCAGATCCTCATAGACCGCGCGCACCAGCCCGACTCGGGCGCGTCTTCAATCCTCACTGCGTATTCTCCGTTTATCGCTTCAAGATACTTGTTCTTGAACACCTTCATCATTTTATCACGATCCATGGGATTGCCCTCAGTAGCGCTTGCACTGCGCAGAGCCACCGCCGCGGAGAGCAGAATCCAGGCATAGCTGTTGACGTAGATTAGAGTTTGTGCGTCTTTGAACGCCTCCGCAATAGCTGTTTTGTATTGCCGCATGCTGGGCTGGTTGGGGCGGCTCCACCAAGTTCATCAAGTCAGGTGCCATGTCCATTTTTGCGACTGTAGAAGATTGAATGGTGTAAAAACTTGGTTTTAACACTTCTCTCGTTTAAATGAAGGTGTTTTTATATTTAACTTAAACGAGAACAGTTCGACGAAGACCGATAATGCACCGCCACGCTTTGGCCAAGACGCTGCGTGAAGCGTCTCCGTTCTTCCTTATCGCGGGTCCATGTGTGCTGGAGTCGGAGCAGGTGGTGATGGCCATTGCTGACCGGTGCGTGCAATGCCACTTCCCATTCTTCTGTTCATATTAGCACCTAAGGTCTAACAATTTGGTATTGCAGTCTGGCAGCCGTCAAGAAAGACCTCCAGATCCCAGTCATCTTCAAAGCGAGTTTCGACAAGGCCAATCGCCAGGACCTAATGAGCTATAGAGGCCCTGGACTGGAACGTGGACTGGAGATGCTGCGCAATGTGAAGGAAGCGACTGGACTGCCAGTGCTTACGGACGTCCACGAGACGCATCAGGTAGCTCCAGTTGCTCAAGTGGCGGATATTATCCAGATCCCAGCTTTCCTCAGTCGCCAGACAGATTTACTGGTGGAAGCTGCGAGATCTGGACGACTGGTGAACCTCAAGAAGGGTCAAATGCTGTCTGCTGAGACGATGGTGAGCTTTGCAGGAGACTTTTACTCGTTGAAGGTGTTTATGGTGCTGATGACATGTTGCGGCGGTGCGAATTGTGACTGTAGCTGCTGGCAGCCAAGAAAGTTGTGATGACGCAGAAAGACTCTGGTGAGTTATTGATGCAGAGGCAGTTGCTATTGTGCTTGCTTACGTAGCTGTGTGTGTGTGTGGCAACTGTGCTGTAGACTTCATTCTGACTGAACGTGGAAGCATGTTCGGTTATGGCGACTTGGTAGTGGATGCGAGGAATCTTCCAAAGCTGCGTCAGTCAAAAGGCCTAGTCGTTCAGGACGTCACTCATAGGTGAAACGTCATTTGCTGCAATAGGTCTACTGGTAGATGATACTTACCAGCCGTATTTATGTTGCAGTATTCAACGACCCAGTAGTTCGCACGCAGGCGCTACTACGAGCGGAGGTGATCGCGAGTTCATCCCCACAATAGCGCGGATGGCTGCAGCTGTTGGTGTTGACGGATTTTTCTTCGAGACCCACCTGGACCCGAAGCAGGCACTCTGCGATTCAGCGACGATGCTGCCAATAGATGAGCTCGAACCTCTACTCGTGGAGCTCATCGCAATTGCCAAGGCCTCCAAGGCCTTATCATAATCCAATCACCTGAAAAATAACATTTGACTGGCGCTACGGATCCCGCAGGCTTTCCTCGACAACCGGCAACGCGTGATCTTCTCTCCAAATCTTTCTCATCATGCGATTAATTTTCCGGTTGAAGCGGTCAGGTCGAGGCTGTTTCGTCTTCGGATTCACCAGGCGGCGACTGGGTTTCGGGATTTTGGTTTTCGAGAAAGGCGACAGACCTCATGATTGTCTCCACACCCGTGGGCAGCTGTGATGTCCCCAAGAACCTTAGTGCGGATCCCAATGTACTGTTCCATCGAGGACAGTCGCTTGGCTCTCCGTGCCATCTCTTGTTTGTATTCATCAGCCACTCTCTCAGTGAATGCTCCTTTGCGCACGTCCTCAACCTTGATACTGGGCAAAGCTTGGTTGTCATTTTGGCTGACGCTGTTCAGAGACTTTTGGTATTTCGCGTATAGGCTGTTGGACACTTTCAGAAGTTCCGGGAAGTCAGAGATGGCAGCTTTTCTGTGGGTGGCAATACTTTCTGGACTATGGATTCCTTGGTTTGATAACGATTCGGCTCCTTCAGCTGTTGAACTGATGCCGGGTCGTGATACGCGTATGTTAAATTGGGCTGGTGCAGCGGAGTTGTTGGAGAGTATGTTGAGTGCAACCACCTTGATGCTTGGGCTCCGGAGCCTATGGCTATGGCGTGTAGAGGGGCTCTGGGGAGCTGGCGGAATAGGAGTTGATGTAGTTGATGTAGCTGCCGAGCTGGACTTGGTAGGGGAATTGAGTAATTTCTTCGGTGATGGGGATTTTCTACAACGTGAGCCAGCGTCGGAGCACCGCGAGCATCGCCATTCACTGTCTGCATATTAGCAGTGAATTCAACGTGCTTCTTGGGCTTTTTACCATTTTCCCCTTTTGTTTGTCTTCCTGTTTCTTCCGCGATACTGCTAGCGACGGGCAGCATGCATCTCCAGTCGTATGGTCCGGGTTTCCGCACCAACCACACAAGCACTTGCCATCCTGCATCATCGATTTGGTAGAGCTTCAGACAACAACAGCATCAACGACAGCAATATTTAAAATGGCCCAGTACCAAGAGTCTCAAAGTAGTGTGAAAAAAGCGTACATTGTCAGGATCAAACCGGGGTTCGCGAGAGCAAGTTTCACACGAGTCTTGCGCCAGTTCTCCCGTGCTTCGGCCAATTTGCGAAGCTTATTGAACGACGCCCGAATGTGGTCCAGCGCATGCATGTAAAATAGGTCCTTCCACGTTTCTCTCTGGTATTCATTCAACCCACCAGCACAAAAACAGCAAAGGTGAGTGTCAGATTGTCTGAGGTGGAGTTGATGACACGTACATCCATGACGAGAGCCTTCACGTCTGTCACTGTGCTCCATTAAAAAACATCGCTCGGTTAGCTCATTTTCGTTACTTCCGCAGCGCACTAAACACATTTATCGTACGTGCCAGTAGGTCGGTGCTGCACGACGACTTGTTGAACAAGATAGGGTACTCGCCGCATATGTCGTGGTCCTGGTACAAACTGAGTTCAAGCTCTGTACGTCGTTTTTGTTGCGAAGAGCGCTTCCCACCAAGCCCATGCATCGCACGTTTAGCTAGATTGCTCTCTAGCTCAGCACTACGTTGGACGCTGCCATTTTCATTCAGTTGTTGAATCATCGGCACCGTCTCCTGAACCAAGCCCGCATAGATGAAGAATACGACATTGGCGTCAGCACCGATGCGAGTAAGATAGCTATCCACTGGGTAGTGTACTTGCCGCAGTCGATTTGATAATCGTGTGAGCTCTCCATGAGGCCAGCCATCGAAGAAATAAATGGTCTCCAAAAACTCGATCTGTGTGAAGTCAAGCTGCGACGAGTTAGTGATGCGGATAAGCCGCTGATACGACCCTCGCTTCAGGCAGATAAAAGTTGTAGGCTCGTCGCAAACAATGGTACATGACCGGCGTGCAGTGGGGTCCATTACAGCCAACTCGCCGAAGGTGCCACCATCGGTGATGTGCTTGATGAACGTGCCATACTGGTCTGGAAGCAGCTTCACCTCGTCATCGTCAGCAAGTGTCGGGTTGTTGTCCTCATCAAGGATAACTTTTGGCTTGGGGTTGGGATTGATAAACAGCGACACCGATCCGGAGATAATTACGAAGAACGTGTCGCCGTAGTCACCTTGGTAGCACACGACACCTTTCGTCGGTAGTTCTAACAGCGTCATCTCACGGCAAATCGTCTTGCAGATGATCTCCTGCGCTCCTTGAAAAATCTTGTTGGTGCTGCCATTTTTGAGGACCCACTCATACAGCGTGTCGATGTCGTTCGCCTCGCGAGTATCTGGAGCTCTTTGAAGAATCCGATAGATTTCTTTCACCTCCTTCTGCTGTTGGCGTTGTGGCTCGGCATCCTGATGTACTTGCAATTGGTCGTGCAATTGACAAATGAATGAGCTCCGCCGCAGAGTCGGGAACCGCTTCATTGCTGCAGGCGTCGGAGGCTTCTCTACTGGGAGAATGAACTTGGAGGCACTTGCATCTTTGTGATTGTTGTTGTTGTTGTCGCTCACTTTGCCTTTGTCGGCCGCCGGAAGAATCACGCGTAGTGGCTGCATTGCAAACCTTTGTGAGATTAAGGTCACTCACTCACTGACACCGGGCTGCGAAGGTGTCTTCCTAAAAATACGGCAAGCATAGTACCATTAGTCTGCACTGAACCATCGGAAGGATGCTATCTACAATGTAAAACTGCGAACATATCGTCATTTCATTACTTCATAAGACGGAGCACCTTTAGCTTGAGATCAAACTTTTCGGGGTGGTATAAGTCAAATGCTGCGCCTTGCTGAACACATAGTCTCCTGAAGTCTGACAGAATAGCTCTTTATAAAGCGTTCTACAGGTTCTTCTTGCGGAGCACTTCATTGGCCTCCTCCTCCTCAGGCGTAACATCGCTGCGGTGGATGAGGTAACGGAAGTGCTGAGCTGAGCGGATCTCCATCTCGAAGGACATGAGGAATTTCTTGTCCACAGGGTCGATCAAGTGAAGAATACGGTACTGCTGGTCGCGGTTCGCCTCGAACCACGTGTCGCAACGGTCGAAGAACAGCACGTTGTTCCAGGTCATGGACTCGTTGTGCGCCAGGTCGTAGAACTCCTTGAAGCGGTCAATGTGGATGCACACGTGGTGGCCGTCGTACTCTCCCTTGTTGTCACGTTCCGACTCTAGCTCGTCGAACACGAAAGCCTGCAGCGGGCCGCAGAACACAGTCGTGCGGTACAACTCCGTGTTGCCTTCCTTCTTGGTCACCACGGTCTTGGCACCCAGGTAGTGCTCAAAGAAGCGGGAGATGCCCTGGGCAATTCCCGGACGGCACGGGTAGCGCATGAATGGAAAGCCCTGGGCTACACCCTCCACATCGTTCGTCACAGGAAGCTTCTTGCCAAGAGATAGGTTAATAGAGCTAAAGTTACGCGGCGTCACGTTCAGATACAGCTCGTTACCGTACGGGTCGTTGACCTTCAGGTGGTCGTACTTGTCCGTATCAAAGAGCTCGTGCCACTTCTCCTGTGGGTAGTCAATCGTCGTCTCTCCTCCACGGTTGATACGCTCAAAGGCGAACTTGGTGTCCTTGAGCTCGTCTGCCACCGCCTTGAGGCTCTTCTCGATCTCGTCCAGGCTCGGCACGTATAGGTAGATGGCCGCATGGATGCACTCGTCCTTGGGTTGTCCCGTGAAGAGGTGGAACTGGTGGCGACCAGCGAAATTGGCCCAGAAATGGTAGGCCAGACGCGGGTCACGCGAGCACTGCAGGCCACGCATGTAGAAGATGTAGACGGGCGATTCCTCCGAGCACTTGTTGGTGTTGGACAGGTTCACATGCTCCAGGACTTTGAGGTTACCCGAGTCCTCGAAGGCCTTGAGTACTTGCTCCTTGCTCCACGTCACTTCAGTGCTCATATTTGGCAGAGTGTTGGTCTTGCGGGGTCTGCAGCAAATTGGCGAATGAAGTTCCGATGGTGTACTTTGTATGTGTGGTCAAGGAGATGGCTACATTATTTGTAAACCACGTAAAAGTGAAATTAGCCAATCACGACATGATATGCCTCCAGCACATTTTGCTTGGTGTGGCGCTACATAAAAACACGAAGTTGAAGTCAAAGGGCGTTCCGCACTAAGATCCAGCGTTTATGGAGCCCAAGTCTAGCAAACTGCACAAGGTGCTGCGTATTGTATGCCTCTACTGCATCTATAGTACACTAATGCTGCTGATATGGTTGGACTCTGCAGCTTGGATCGGGACTGTTCGGCCCCAAATGGACCGAGAAGTGGGTGCATCTGGATGGAACGTTGCTCAAATGCTTTCCCATGGCGGTAGAGCAACCAGTCTTCTCGCTCAGTAGCTCCCGTCAGAGCACGTCCTTCGAGCTCATGGACTACAAATTCTCAATGGCAGATGAGGTGTCTATCAGGCTTTGTGCAACAATTGGTAGATGCTGTAAACTACTAAAAGATTTTCTGTTGCTGCTCTTACATTAGAAAAAGTGAACCGCAAATTTGCATTCCAACTGGAGGCAATTGAGAAGGTTGGAGACTAAATTACAGTGGAACATGGCGGTGGATAAGTGAAGACTGAGTGCTGGATGATGATTTAAATGTTATTTTTGTAGTCCTCCAAACCCGTGGTGTTTGCTTGTCCATCGGAGAAGGAACTGGCTGAGTGGAAGTTCGCTTTGACGGTGAAGAAGCTGATTAAGTTTTTGGTGTTGTTGCAAGGTGCTGAATGCTTTTTTTTTCTGTTGCGGTATGAATTTATGCAGTCAAGATTGTGTCTACCTTCGGATGCACAAGTTTCTCCAGTGTACGATACGATATGCTTCATTCACAAAGGTTGATGTCTGGAAGTGATAAGAGAAATGCTGTTGTGAATGGACGTACCTACATGTAGTATTTTGGAGAAGATTCGTCGAGCTGCTGAAGCATTCATGGAGGTACGAGAAAGTACGGGCCAAGTGAAGAGACTTTGGAGATGTTACCAACGTTGTGGTCTTTCATAGATTGATCCACGACACACAGGAAAATCGACGTGGGGAAACTGCCCGGACTTCTACGAACTATATCCTTCACAATATTTTTTTTAATGTTTTTAGGCGTTTGAGGTGATACTGGTTGGGTGACCCCTTACATCACAGTCGTTTTCTTTTTATGTTGGTTCTACATTGGCTGGGAAGGAAAGGAATCGGAACTTGCATTAATGCAGCAGCAACTGGATATTAAGCATCAAGGGGTTATTACTCGAACTCGGTTGGTCACATGGCTACAAAACTACTATTGCGCACAAGAAGTGATGGCTCGCGTGCAAGCTGAGCGAGCAAACAACCAGGCTGTAGCGGAAGCAAGAAAGCCGCCCCAGCCGCGAGAAGGTAGCGCTGCTCTTAGTTCTAGTGCACGCATCTCGGCATCCAAGAACCTTTGTCATGGGAAGGCAGATTGGAATGATCGATATTACGATCTGTTGTCCAGGGAACCTTCCGATGATCCGTTTGCAATTGGCACAAAGGTATCATCCATGCTTGCAGAGTTTCGTCTGGCTGCCGAGGTGGTAGTGGGCGAAATTGTAGCAGAGATGGCATTGGAAAACATGGAGAAGACCCTACAGCCGCAAGATCTAGAAGGTGACGAGTTCTTCGCGACCGATGGTGTGCAACAGTACAAAGACCTGCCGTTGGAGTTGCTAAAGTATCGGCGCAATGGCCTGCTCATTTATCTCTGTCTCAACAATGCACCGAACGACTCATCTCACAAACAGCGGCAAAATGCAGTGTCGGCTGGAATTTTTCATAGAATGGCTGGCCATCAAATTCGTGCAGCTAGATCAATCCACGCGGCCATTGAGGGAGCCTACGACGAGGCACTGCTGAATGCACAAAACATAACACTGCACGTTCCTCTCCAGTGCGTAGTAGATTATCTTGGATTTCGAGCCTTTGTAGTCGCGTCATCACAGTCAATGGTGAAAAGTTCACGACTTAATTTGGCAAACCAAACGAAGAGTGACCACGCGAAGCAGCTACATGACCAGCTCAAGACTGTGTGTAATGGCATGGGGCTCCTGACAGATAGTTTGCATGATCATATCGACGATGACAACAGTTCTCCAGACTCCATATATATGGTACCTGCTTTCTTTCCACTGAGTGCCGGGTTTTCAGTGGAACGCCGTCAGGATGTATCTACATTCGGGCTCCAGAACCTGTGTGACCTTTTCCCCGCAGATGTATCAAGCGAAGAGCCCAACGTAATTGTCCACGAATTTTTGCTCTACAAAATGCGACCAGAGTTCGTTCGGATGCATGGAAGCAATTTACCACTCCATTCAAATACCCATGCCCCAGTTGGAGAGGGTCCTTCCACTGACCAAAGAACCTCTAGCAAGTCTCAATTGGAGACTCAGCTGCTGCAACAGGCAGTCATAAGTGCTCGTGAGTGCCTATTTACGATCACGATTCCCGAGTTTGTAGCAGATCTCGAAAACGCGACAGTACAAGTCATCGATAGTCCGTCACTCACACGTGCGTTGCATGGCGAGGGCATCAATGTGCGATACCTTGCATCGTGCTATGAGCTAGCATCCCTGAAGCACATTCGTCGTGTCTTGTTAGTAGAAATGGTGGCTCGAGCGTGCAAAGTCGAGCTTAGAGCATCTCTGCGAGCAATTTTGCCGGACGTTGTCGCGTCCATTTTACGCCGGGCAAAAACACAACAAAGTTCTCAGTCTTGTGACCCAGAGGATGATGAAGTGGGGCTCTGTAAAATTGACCCTGCAACAGCAAGAGCTTTGGCAAGGCTGGCTCTTCAGGAGGAAGCTACCCATGTGACGGTAGAGTTCTTCAACCTCGTGTTGGGCATGTCATCGACCGACTCGAGAACATTTTGGGAGGAGAGGATTCTGCCCCAGGCTCAAGCCAAGTTCGGTCTTTCACGTGATGCATTCAACTTGAACACCATCATCAGCGAAGATTTGCTTCACCTGCCACAGCTATTTCACGCGATGCAATTCCAGACAGGCATTTGCTTGAGTGACCATATGACTTACAATTTTAAAGCTGTCGTGCCGCTTTCATTCGAATGTATCCGATACATGAATCCAACCACAACCTTGCTGGCTCGTACAACAACGGCATGCGAAAAGATGTTGGAGTGCTCAGATTCCTTACTGGCTGGCAGGGAGTTCGGCAGTGCACTATCGAGCATCATGTTTCACATATCGATTTTGGAAGCTATTCCAAATGATGAACGCAGTCTGTCACTTTGCCATCTGCTCACTTGTGCCGCCAACATTTCTCTATCAATGAATCTACGTGACCAAGCCAAGAAACTGGCGGCATTGGCGATTGAAGAGACTCCCGGCAATCACGCCGAGCTGACACGGGCGTACACGGTTATGATCAAGCTGAAGCATCTAACAGGCGACCTGAAGGGTGCCCAGGACCAATTCTCAAATGCGCTTGAGCCTGTGCAATGGCATCTTGGCCCAATCCACCCTTTACTGTGCGACACGTACATGACAATGACGGAGATTCTCGATGATTTGGGCGAGAATGCACAAGCGGTGGAGACGTTGCAAAACTGCGTGGCACTCGTGCGGGATTGTTTCGGCAAGACCAGTCTACTATACGCAGACATTAGACGGCAACAAGGTATTCTGATGTACGCGGCTAAACCGGAGGATGATCAGGCGATCATCGGAGTTCTGGAAGATGCGTTCTTCGTATATGAGAAACACTTTCAGGATCCTGTGGACGACGTCCCGGTGTACAAAGATTATGCTGCTGAGTGCTGTTACCTGCTCGCGACTCTGCACACACAGATTAGCGAATGTCAAGCTATGGAGACAGCCTACAGTATTGCATTGAATGGCCTGAGTCTTCGCAAAGAAGTCCTCCCGCCAAATCACGAGAATATAATGAAGTCGTTCCTTCAGCTTGGAAACTTGTCTCGAGATCTTGGCGAGCACTACCGAGCGGTGGATTACTACAAGCCAGGTCTCGCCATTTTGAAGAATTTTCGTGATGACGACCACATTGATCAGGTTCGCAGTGTCACCCAAGCTATGCTACAACTATATATCCAAACGCTTCCGCTTGAAAAGCACAATGTAAGTGACTGTTTTGTGGGGATTACTCCTTATCAATAGTAGACAATTAACTCCCTTGGCTTTGTTTTCGCTTGCACTCTAGATTATCGACAAGACAATGAAAAGGTTTTCTCTCCAGTGGCCGCGCTTTGCGTTGCTCACAAAAACTGTACCCCCAGAGCAATCATCTGACACACCATCAGATGCTGCAGCGCCACCAAGCGAGGACGTCAGCGATGAGTCTACACTGCTGATGTTCGCCATGAAGAAGCTTTTCCAGCTCGATCCGATCGAGTACACTGACCAACTCATCGAGAAGACGGAGCTCGAATTTCAAGACTATCGCAAGCAGTATAATCTCAACTTTGCCGGCACGGTGCGACGCAATAATGCCGATGCCCCTTCCCTCAGCACGCATTGCTGCGGTCTTCCAGCGGAAGATTCGCTTCTTTACAAGCGGCACTTTTCCCCCACCGGGATCGCCTCGCCCGCTGTCTCCGATGCGCCATCCGACTTTATTCCCAGCTTCTCCACTCTCTCCACGAAGCAACGGCCGCACTTCATTCAACCAACTGGACTGCAACTTCCTGAAGTCCTCCACTGGAGACTTTACATTCGGTGGACAACTTGCAGCTGTACTGTTCCTCGTCGACCACCAAAACAAACAATGATTCGTCTACAAAATCTAGTTGAAGTTGTCAGCCAATGACAAACGATCTATCATTTTAACCAATCATATTTGTCATTTATCTTTTTAGCCAATCCCAGTTTATTATTTCCCTATCTGCACCATGGCACCTGTCCCGGCATGGACGAGGGAGTGGCGACCGCTAGTAAGGCAGCTCTGTGCTCGTATAGGCAGCAGGAAAGACCCAGAGGATGATGTTGAGGTGCTAAACCACCAAGAGACACTGCTACTTCAAGCGGATCGTGTCGTGGGGCAGCTATATTCACACCGCTTCGTAGACAGTCTCCCACAGGACATCCGTCAACAGACAGAGGCGTTGGCGACCAAGTTCCGCGTACATTCATTGAGGATCGGGCGCAGAAGCTGCTGGATCTGTCACAGCAATGTGATTCACAAGTTTTGAAGCTGCTGCTGGAGCTGGCGCGGTCTCCGTCGAAAGCTTCGGACGAACAAGTAGCAGCGGATGAAGACTCGACAAGCAAATGGAAGAAGGTATTGAGGAGCAGCAGAACAAGCAGATCCAAGAGAAACAGATGCAGGACAGACTAGTCGAAGAGCTCTTTGAGATCTCCACAAACGACGAGTGGTTTCAAGCTTGGGACGAGAGTGAAGACGAGAGTGACTGGGAAGTGAGCAGTGCAGATGAGAGCGGACTGGACGCTGAACAAAGCGATGGAGGGCGTCGACGGAGTGCTAAACGATCTAGTGAAGTCTTGGAGGATGTGGGACGAGAGGACGGGGTGATGACAAGCTTGGACTCTCGTGTGAGCAGTGTGTTTGCTACTAAGGAAATGGAGATGGTAAAGATGCATGAAACGAGGCAGCAGGAGACGAGAGCACTCGAGTTCTCGCAAGAAGTGGAGACTCGAGATGAGATACTTCGACGATATCATCCTAAAATTGGAGTGTCTGAAGAAGATGCAGGCATGATGGAGATTGACGAAGTTAAAGATCGTTCGACGTGTTTGTTGAAGAAGCGTGAGCATATTCAATTCTCGATGGAGCGGCCGTGGTTGTTATGCGCAGCTGTGGTTAAGAGTGATGAATGCAGCCCGAAAAGAAGAGATGTTATACCGCAGCGGCTCATTCATGAGCAAACAGTGGTAAATATGATTTTCGAAGCGCTTGATGGAGTCGAGTCACTATTGTTTGAAATGTGCCCAGCGAAGCCCACCCCTGCTTTCTTCAGTTTAGATTTCCAGATGAATATCATCCAGCTGTCGCAGCGATCGCGACGGGTAGCAATCGGCCATCTCACCATTGGCATTACGGAATATGTTGGAAGATTTTGCACAGATGGCGTCGGATTTGCAGTTACTACGAGATTTTCTTGGGTTTATCCATCACAACCGTGACTTGCACGAGCAACATCGCTGTGTGACACTAGAAGGGTTTGCCCATGCTGTTTCACAGATCTTGTGGAGCTTGAGCGCTGCAATTCAGAACGTAGAACAGCAGACCAACTGTTCAATTGGCTTTGGCCATGAGGATCCGAGTCCGTGGTCCAGTAGCGCTGAACGTCAACCAACATTACTGGGGATATTTGGCGGTCTGAAGGAGATTTTTAACTTGATTACGTGGCTGAAACGAGTAGTGGTTGAGTGCTTCCAGGATCTTTCGGGTCGCCACTGGCATGAAGTTAGACGTGCTGAGCAAGCTAAATGTGTTTTGAATTCTTTGTATCGAATGACGGAGATGGAGTACATGGAAAGATTGCCAGTCGATGACGATGCAAACACCACAAGCAGTTGGTCACGGTATGATATCCTGCTCCATTTATTCACTGGCGCGCTCGGTCCGTACCTAGACCTGATAAACGGGATGCTCTTCGAAAGGGGGCATTTCGAGACGATTCCACTGGATGGAGAACTGTTTTTCGCCACCCCTGCATTATTGAGCGTCGGTGCATCCCCACTGCGTAGCGAACGTAATCAGAGCTTCCGAGAGGGCCTCCTATCACTGCACCCTTTGAAGTAACTAGGTCGCTAGTTCCTTCGTTTTTGGAACCAGTGGCAGATCGGATGGATGCGGCATTGGCGAGTCGACAGATGAAGAATCGCTTTCTACAGCAGCAACAATATTCTGCAGACAAACCGCTGAGACCACCTGAGCCGCCACAGCCAACCTTTGCGCGAGGTATTCACGAATGAATTAGAGGCAATGGGGTGGAGAGACACCCCACCTGCGGCGGTTTTGACATGGAAGGTTGGGAGCGTTGGGCAAGTTTCGAACGAAGGCCATTAGAGTGTATGCCCTTCAATCGAGTTTTGGAACGTTGTCTCACAAAGCATGTTGATAGCAAGGTACGCGATGATTGATGCTGCATGAAGCTTACTTCCAACCGTTTACTGATGCCCGCTGTGTTTTGCATATGTGTGTTTGCTTATTACAGTGCCGCGAATTAAATGAGTCAATCACCGATATCTTTCGAACCAGGTTGCGCTATCTGAGCATGTAGAAACACTTCGCAAGTCCGTGCTTATGGAGCAGGTAACCATAATCTTTGTGCGGTATGTGTGAGTTGCGTGGAACTGATAGTTATTTAAAAAACTATTTTGTTTTGTCTGAATTCCGTAGCAAGACACTTTTAACATTTTCAGTGAGGGGCTGATCGCTGAAATGAAAGCGAATCCCGCTACGTGGGCTGAAAGCGAGATAATCAACGCACTGTTCCAAAATGCGATCCAGGGGATGCTCGACGATAGTCCGTTTTCGTCCTTGCTGAGGCAACTTGGTGGTCGGATAAGTGTTCGTGTGGATGCCAACGAGTTGATTCCCAGTGGTGTCCGAAAAGTTGACATCTCGACGATGAAGTGTTTGAACTTTACATTCCCCGTGCAGCAACCGTTGCGTGTGCTTTTTAGCGCGGAGGTTATGCAAAAGTACTCACGACTGGGTGTGTTTCTAGTCCAAGTAAAAAGTGTGGAGTCTTCTCATTAAGGTACTGGGTCATCTGGTTTAATTGGTGTGTTTTCGTGGCACTTTATTTGACAACTCTGTTGTTGATGCGCTTGCCTGTATAGTTTAAATACAGCCTTCGGCATCGGCGGTGCTACTCACGGTGCGTCCTTGCATTCGATAATCTCTGGGCTTTTGTCTCTTGTTTGATTACTCATTCTCGAATGTGTTTTTCCTTTAGTATTGAGGGGAAATGCGTGAACCGCTTATGCAAATTGCAAACATGCTGCACTACACGAAGAGCTTGTTAAACTACCTCGCAAGTCAGGTATGGTTACCGCTAAGATATCTGATGGCTGCTGATGTTCGTATTAATATGTTGCTTTCCTTGCGAGATAGATTTCAGAGGAAGGATGGGACAAGTACCGTCAGGTCCTTGAATCCTCACGAAGTCTCGCTGAGGTAAGCAGGAATTGTGCGCTCACCTTGGTCTTTTAAAGTGTCAACAACATTTTCTTCTACCACCCTGTACGTAGATGAATGCTGCTCACGAGGAGTATCTAGACCTCGTTTTGAACCGCTTCTTCTTGTTAGACAAGGTAAGGTTGTTTATGAGACATCTTGACTAAATTGATGTTGGAATGCGCTTGGTTCTAATGCCGGTGTCGCCGATAATTCGTAGCACGCAACGGTGATTCAGTACATCCTTACGACTTTCAACCACATTTTACGCTTCGTCGGTCTACTAGATGAGTTCGTCAAGGCTATCGAGCGAAACCTCCAAGAATATTTCCCAGAGCACTCAAGCAGGGATATTGAGCAACCTCAAGGTGCCAATACGTTAGAGCGCGGTCATCTATTGAGGCACCCTGACTTTCGCACACTGCATGCTGAGATGCAAATAAGCTCGAAGGAATTCAAGAGGCAGTCTCACTTCCTGGTGGTAATGCTGACCGCCATGCAGAAGCACAGTGCTTCTCCTCACGTCAGCGAGATTGTGACTCGGCTGAACTACAACTACTTTTACCACCAGCAAGAAAAGTTGTCACGGACCCAAATTTCGATACAGCAACACCGCCCGATTAATAGAACAGGGTCGATGAAGCCCCATCAGCCCCGAAGAAGACCTTTTCACGAAGTAGATCAGTGCACATGGTGTAGTTGTCGAAAGTAAAGGTTAAATTAACGTCCAGGATATGGATGGATCACTCGAGTTGTGCTTCAGAAGTTAGTACTGTACCATGCGAATCTTCAACACGCCTGTAGGCTCCTCTTTATTTTGCCACTCACGCATGCAATATGATTCCAATGTATCAACGAACGTATGCATTGTGCATTTAACTGGTTCTGTCTACTCTTCGTTGCTTTGGCGCCAGGCATCCACGAGTGACTTGAAGATACCGTCGGGCTTCCGCTGCAGCTCTGCCGGCGATCCGAACTCGGCGACCGAGCCCTTCTCCATGACCAGAATGCGGTCCGAGTCCAGGATTGTGTTGATACGGTGAGCGATCGTGAGCGTCGTGCACTCGCGGAATTCCTCGCGGATACTCTGTTGGATCTGACGATCCGTCTCCGGGTCAATGGACGCGGTGGCTTCGTCCATCAGAATCACTCGCGACCGCTTCAGAAGTGCGCGAGCAATGGACAGCAGCTGCCGTTCACCCACACTGAAGTTGGTTCCCTTCTCATCCACGACATCATCCAGTGACTTCACAGCCTTCTGTAATGACGCGCGCTTGACAGAGATCCAGATCTGCTCGTCCGAGAACTGCTCGAAAGGGTCCAGGTTCGAGCGCACGGTGCCTGAGAACAGCACCGGGTCCTGCGGGATGATGGCGATGTTCGCGCGCAAGTCGTGCAGACCGATCTTGCTGATGTCCACGCCATCAATCGTAATGGAACCCGCGTCCAGCTCGGTCAGACGCATCAGAGCCACAATCAGACTGCTCTTACCAGCACCCGTGCGCCCAACAATACCGATCTTCTCCTTCGCATTTACGCTGAAGGTTAGTCCACGAAGCACACGCGGTAGGCCAGGACGGTAGCGCAGATCTACGCGGTTGAAGCTGATGACACCTGCCGTCGGCCATTCCAAACTAGGCTTCATCGCAGCAGTGCTCTCCAGAGCAGCTTCCATCGGCATTTCCGTGTATGTCTGGATGCGCTCCACAGACACCATCTGGGTCTGCAGTTGACTGAGCATACGCACCGTCCAATTGAGCGGTTGTGTAACATTGAACGCGAATGTCAGCGAAACACCAGCCAGGCCAGCAAATGCAGTGCCTTGTGCAGCATTGGAACCGTGAGCCAATACTGCTGAGAGAGCAGCAGCGGTTGCGATACATGTGCCTACAAACTCCAGACGCAACCCCAGCCAACAGTTGATGGTGAAGTTGAGGAAATAGGCACGCTGGTTCTTGTCCAGCAGATAGTTGTTGTGGCTGATGAAGTTGTTCTCCACGCCGAAAGCACGAATGGTAGGCAGACCATCTAGCGTCTCCGAGAGCAAAGCGAAAATAGGCGATCGACTGATGGAGTCCAGACGCTGTAACTCGCGAGACGCCTTGATGAAGTACCGCTGTGAGCAGTAGTACCCAACGAGAACTGGCAACAGGATGACCATAAAGATAGGAGTCACGTACGAAATTGTGATCAACGTGATCATGACGGAGACAACCGTGTTGAGCAGACCCATGAGTGTGCCAGGAATCGATTGGTCCAGCGTGTAAACGTCCTTCGACATTCGGTTCACGATGCGACCGAGCGGAGTCGTATCGAAGAATGAAATAGGTGCGCGCAGAATCCGATCCAACAGATTGCTGAAAAGCAAACGACTTGCGTGGAGAGAGCCCACGTACAATAGCACAACTCGTACGAACAGCAACATACACCACATTAATAAGCATGTACACATACACGTAGTACATCTGTGAGTCCGGGTATTTGGCTGCCTCCTCTGACCAGTGCGAAATCCACAATGTTGCGAAAAGATTGACACCTTGCGCCACAACGAAGATCAGGACAACCAACAGCGCAGCACACGCCCCTCCGAAGGCCTTCATCCACACACCATACACAGACCAGGACACATCGCCCACGGCACGGTCCTCTTCAACCATCAATTGGCCTTCATCTCTAACGATTTGACTGTCGTCGCTTCTCGTCGAGGATACACGCGAACGGCGACGAATTCGGCCTTCACTCGACTTTCGACGCCCCGTAATTGGCAATTCATCATCACTTGAGTCAGATTCCTCGTCCTCCTCGGCTGATATGGCGCTCTCGTCCTCTTCCTTTTCGCTTTCCACATAGTTCGATACCATCTGAGCCAGCAACGCCTTCTTCGCCATGAGCTGTGGATAAGAGCCGTGCTCTGCGATTCTTCCGTCGGCAAGCACCTCGATACTATCACACTGGTTGATAAAACTCAACGAATGCGTCACCAACACTACCAACTTGTCCTTCAGCGTCTTCTTGATGCACTCATTGAAGATGTCGGCACCCACATGACTGTCAACAGCCGACAGAATGTCATCCAGCAAATAGATGTCAGTGTCCTGGTACACAGCACGAGCAATCGCGACACGCGTACGTTGTCCACCGCTCAGGTTAATACCCTTCTCACCAATTTCCGTACGATCACCAGCCGTCAAGATACGCAGGTCCTTCTTCAGCGAGCTCACACGAAGAGCTTCTTCATACTTTGCGGCATCAAATGGCAGGCCAAACGTGATGTTGTCGCGCACTGTTGCGTTCTGGATGAACGGCTGCTGCGAGACGTAAGACACGGATCCACGGATCGCCACTTCACCAGCACTGCAACGAGCATCACCAAGGATACCAGAGAGGAGCGTGGACTTGCCGCTACCCACATGGCCGACAACCGCATGCAACTCGCCCTTTTTGGCCGTAAAGTTAATGTTGCGAAGCGCTGGGCCCTCAGCAACAGGGGTTGTCGGGGCAGGAACTTCACTATCTTTCTTCTCACCCTTCGTCGGAAGCACCGCGTCCCATTTGAAATCAGCACCCTGCACCGAAATTCCAACGTTGGTCAGGTTGCCCTCGCCAACCTTCGTGCGTTCCTCCGCGAGGAAGAAACTGCTCAGGCGGTTGAAACTCACGTTAGCTTCCACAACATTACTGAGCACTTGTGGCAGCATGAACATTGGAAAACCAAGGATGTTGAATAGCGCGAGACTGGTCAATGCTGTGCCAACATCCAGCGTGTGTCCAAGAAGTATATAGGCACTGAACGAGACCACAGTCACAAGTGAAGGCACAAAGCTGAACATGGCGCTCGGACCACTGCTTGTAAAGAGATACGTGCGTAGCCGTTGCAGTTCTTCATCACGAAACTTCATAACGCGCTGACCAAAAGATCCTTCCCATGCTTTCAGCTTCACCACCTTGATACCCGACAATACCTCGACACAGATCTTGATCCTCTCGTCCTTCACTTCCATGAGACGCTTTTGAAGCTTCCCCATGACTTTCGAGAAGAGAGCCATCAAAGGAATGGTTGCTAGGATCACAGCAACACCAGCAAAGTTGCCACGCCGATCTGCTGCCACAGCAGAACACACGACACTATAATCTGGAACGCTGCGTACCACACGGCATGCAGATACGGCGTCATGTCCTGCAGTCGCTGTGCATCAATAGACATGAGGTTCGTGATCTCGCCCGACGTCCTTTGCTGACGCGCAGCAGCTGACAGCACCATGGACTTCTCAAATACTGCCGCCGCAATGGCACTGCGGAATTGCATGCCTGTCTCGTAACAATAGAAGAAGTACTGACGCAGTGCAAAGGACTGCACCACACCCGACATGAAGATCACTCCGGCGTACGTGAGACCCTGCGAGAGCGGCGCCGTGGGGTCGCTCAAATACGCGATAATGTCCTTGATGACCATGGGCCCCACAAACTGCAGCGAGTCGTGGATGAGTTTCAGGAACCCTGCGACCACGAACTTGAAGCCGAAAGCTTTGCCCAGTGCCCACACCAGACTGGGTTTCTTCGAGCGCTTCTGCTCTTCCCATTTCTCAGCGAAGCGCTTCGAGACGTTCAGTGTGCGGTTGTATGGGTCCAGTTGGAATAGATCCTCGCTCTCGAGGGGTCTCTCGTTGCCGAGTTTCATGAGGGGCGTGACCCACGAGAAGAAGATGGCGCTCATGCATCCTGATTGCTGCGAAGGGTACCGGTCTCCCAGACCAGGGGCATCCACGGGCATCCAGGTCTTGTCCGACGTAGCAGCAGCATTCTGCACGACTGTGACGCTTTGTAATAGAGGTTTGCGCTCTTCAAGCTCGCGACTTGGAAGGCGCCATCGTGAAGTGTTGGCAGCCGTTACTGTGCTGTGCGTTGACTGCTGGTGTGCCAATACGCAAGTGAGCCAACAGTTCAACGGCGGACAATGCGAGCCAGTAAAAAGTCGCTGTATGACGCAATCTAATAACAATCATATTTAACAATTATATGAAGTTGACTATGGGCTAGTCAGATCAGGGTTTTAAGGAGTGATTGTATCAGCTAACTGTTTGTTTTGTTTTATTAAAAAGGGGCCCATAATCATACCAGTATTCGTAATTGGAAGTGATCATGTATTATGGGCCTGTCACATCCGAAAACAATGCGTTGCATAGCTACAGCAGTGCAAATTGCAGCAGGTACGAGCTCCCCAAATCAACTTCTACTATCCACATTAAATCTTCACCAGGAAATAAAAGAAAAATGAATTCCCTAAGCACATGAAGGTAAGCTTGTGCGCGAGATTTTGACGTCCAACGCGCCTTTCACCGGTAGAGTGAGCGAAAGATCATATGTCACGCTCTCTGGATTCAGCACTTCAATGCTGAACTTACTAAGCAATTCCACAACCACCAGCTTCATCTCCAGCATCGCGAGAGTCTTGCCGAGACACATACGTGGACCAGCATTGAAGGACGAGAACTTGTAGGCCGAGACGGTGATCAATTTTCCGGTGGTGGGGTCGAGCCACCGCTCGGGCCTGAACTCTTCGGCATCGGGACCCCACACTTGTGACATCCGTGCCATCGAGTAGTTGTTCAGGTTGATAAATGAGCCAGCAGGAATGAACGTTCCGTCGGAAAGAGTAGTGTCACGTAGAGTGTGCTTCGGCACTACTGGAACTGACGGGTGAAGACGCAGCGTCTCCTTGAGCGCAGCTTCCAGGTACACGAGCTGGCCCACCTGCTCCATGTCAGCAATGTCTTTAATCAACATTTTAGTAGCGATTTCGTTTCGAATAGCGGCCTCTACGTGAGGATTTTGGGAGAGGTTGAAAAAGAACCAGCTGAGCGCCTGCGCTGTCGTATCTCGTCCAGCGATCAAGAAGTTTACCACGATGTCACGCAGGTACATCGGGTCGACCTTTGTTTGCTGGTGTCCGACGAGCTAGCGACGTTGTCAAGGAAGAGCGATACGATATCTCTCCCTGCCCTTTGTTGGTTTTGTCAATGACCCCGAACGCTGTGCAAGAGCTTTCTCGACGATCTCCAGCACCGTTGTATTGATCACTTCGATGTCGCGCTGAAGTTGTCCCTCCACACCCACTTTCAACCACTTCTGGGTCTTCCAGAACCAACTCGGCCGAATGAAGCGCAGAAGAAGCGCTCTCTGCGCTCGATCAAACGCTTTCTGAACGGGTGTTCTTCTACTGCGTCCAGGCAGCCCATGTGGACACCAAAACCGATTTCGGCAAAGGCTTCGATGGTGAACCGGTTAAGAAGATTGAACAGATCGAGGATCTCACCAGTGTCGCTGGCACGACCCAAGATGTCGTTCAGAACGGCAGTGTGGCGTTGGATAGTGACGGTCATGGAGTCTCGTAGAGCGCGCATTGTGAAAAGGTTGCTGGCGGTTTTGCGTTGGTGCACCCATTGATCTCCATCGACAGAGAAGATGCCGTGGCCAAGAACGTCGTGCAGGTTGTCACGCACAAAGGAGCCTTTAGGGAAGTTGTCGAACTGAATTTTAAGCACATCTTCGAATGCTTGAGGTGTGAATAGCGTGAAGTTGTCTGGGATCCCCAAAGCTCGAGTCAGTACCGGTTCAGCATTGAATTGCTGGCCGAGATGCGTAATGAAGTGGCGCAAATCTCCTCTAAAGGAGTGACGAAGCAGATCCAGCGTGTTCTCGAGTATCGGCAGTGTGGAGTCGGGTCGGTGAGTCTTGCGCCGCCATTTGTTAGTTGCATCAGCTGAGCGAGTGTGGAACTTGATCCAGTAGCCAACGATGGAGAGAAGCACAAGGCTGCCAAAGCTGAGCGCTACGGAGTCCACAGACAATTCCCTTCAACGATGAAATCGGCATCATTTCTTCGACGTGGTGTAGACGATATCTTGTCTACTGAACCGTCGGACACGTTGTACAATAGCTATGAACGAACCAAATGGTCTACTTGGTGAAAGTCGCTAGATCTCCCAGCATGCTGCTATGCTTTAGGGGACACAAGCGACATCAGTACGGACTGAAGAGGTACGTTGGGCATCTTATCATCTCTTATGCAGTCCAATGCGGACCCGAGTGGTTCAAGCAAACTTATCCATCATCTTGGCGGTTATGGCGCCAGACACTGATCAATATCTTGAGAGATTGTACTGCATCCATCCAGTAATCACTGCGCGTTCACTATTCGTTGGCAACGAGTCGTTGGTGGCTTCATTCGTGAATCGGCATCACCAAACTCAAACAAGCATAGTAACGGCTGCCAACACTTCACGATGGCGCCTTCCAAGCGAGAGCTTGAAGAGCGCAAACCTCTATTACAAAGCGTCACAGTCGTGCAGAATGCTGCTGCTACGTCGGACAAGACCTGGATGCCCGTGGATGCCCCTGGTCTGGGAGACCGGTACCCTTCGCAGCAATCAGGATGCATGAGCGCCATCTTCTTCTCGTGGGTCACGCCCCTCATGAAACTCGGCAACGAGAGACCCCTCGAGAGCGAGGATCTATTCCAACTGGACCCATACAACCGCACACTGAACGTCTCGAAGCGCTTCGCTGAGAAATGGGAAGAGCAGAAGCGCTCGAAGAAACCCAGTCTGGTGTGGGCACTGGGCAAAGCTTTCGGCTTCAAGTTCGTGGTCGCAGGGTTCCTGAAACTCATCCACGACTCGCTGCAGTTTGTGGGGCCCATGGTCATCAAGGACATTATCGCGTATTTGAGCGACCCCACGGCGCCGCTCTCGCAGGGTCTCACGTACGCCGGAGTGATCTTCATGTCGGGTGTGGTGCAGTCCTTTGCACTGCGTCAGTACTTCTTCTATTGTTACGAGACAGGCATGCAATTCCGCAGTGCCATTGCGGCGGCAGTATTTGAGAAGTCCATGGTGCTGTCAGCTGCTGCGCGTCAGCAAAGGACGTCGGGCGAGATCACGAACCTCATGTCTATTGATGCACAGCGACTGCAGGACATGACGCCGTATCTGCATGCCGTGTGGTACGCAGCGTTCCAGATTATAGTGTCGTGTGTTCTGCTGTGGCAGCAGATCGGCGTGGCAACTTTGCTGGTGTTGCTGTGATCCTAGCAACCATTCCTTTGATGGCTCTCTTCTCGAAAGTCATGGGGAAGCTTCAAAAGCGTCTCATGGAAGTGAAGGACGAGAGGATCAAGATCTGTGTCGAGGTATTGTCGGGTATCAAGGTGGTGAAGCTGAAAGCATGGGAAGGATCTTTTGGTCAGCGCGTTATGAAGTTTCGTGATGAAGAACTGCAACGGCTACGCACGTATCTCTTTACAAGCAGTGGTCCGAGCGCCATGTTCAGCTTTGTGCCTTCACTTGTGACTGTGGTCTCGTTCAGTGCCTATATACTTCTTGGACACACGCTGGATGTTGGCACAGCATTGACCAGTCTCGCGCTATTCAACATCCTTGGTTTTCCAATGTTCATGCTGCCACAAGTGCTCAGTAATGTTGTGGAAGCTAACGTGAGTTTCAACCGCCTGAGCAGTTTCTTCCTCGCGGAGGAACGCACGAAGGTTGGCGAGGGCAACCTGACCAACGTTGGAATTTCGGTGCAGGGTGCTGATTTCAAATGGGACGCGGTGCTTCCGACGAAGGGTGAGAAGAAAGATAGTGAAGTTCCTGCCCCGACAACCCCTGTTGCTGAGGGCCCAGCGCTTCGCAACATTAACTTTACGGCCAAAAAGGGCGAGTTGCATGCGGTTGTCGGCCATGTGGGTAGCGGCAAGTCCACGCTCCTCTCTGGTATCCTTGGTGATGCTCGTTGCAGTGCTGGTGAAGTGGCGATCCGTGGATCCGTGTCTTACGTCTCGCAGCAGCCGTTCATCCAGAACGCAACAGTGCGCGACAACATCACGTTTGGCCTGCCATTTGATGCCGCAAAGTATGAAGAAGCTCTTCGTGTGAGCTCGCTGAAGAAGGACCTGCGTATCTTGACGGCTGGTGATCGTACGGAAATTGGTGAGAAGGGTATTAACCTGAGCGGTGGACAACGTACGCGTGTCGCGATTGCTCGTGCTGTGTACCAGGACACTGACATCTATTTGCTGGATGACATTCTGTCGGCTGTTGACAGTCATGTGGGTGCCGACATCTTCAATGAGTGCATCAAGAAGACGCTGAAGGACAAGTTGGTAGTGTTGGTGACGCATTCGTTGAGTTTTATCAACCAGTGTGATAGTATCGAGGTGCTTGCCGACGGAAGAATCGCAGAGCACGGCTCTTATCCACAGCTCATGGCGAAGAAGGCGTTGCTGGCTCAGATGGTATCGAACTATGTGGAAAGCGAAAAGGAAGAGGACGAGAGCGCCATATCAGCCGAGGAGGACGAGGAATCTGACTCAAGTGATGATGAATTGCCAATTACGGGGCGTCGAAAGTCGAGTGAAGGCCGAATTCGTCGCCGTTCGCGTGTATCCTCGACGAGAAGCGACGACAGTCAAATCGTTAGAGATGAAGGCCAATTGATGGTTGAAGAGGACCGTGCCGTGGGCGATGTGTCCTGGTCTGTGTATGGTGTGTGGATGAAGGCCTTCGGAGGGGCGTGTGCTGCGCTGTTGGTTGTCCTGATCTTCGTTGTGGCGCAAGGTGTCAATCTTTTCGCAACATTGTGGATTTCGCACTGGTCAGAGGAGGCAGCCAAATACCGGACTCACAGATGTACTACGTGTATGTGTACATGCTTATTAATGTGGTGTATGCTGTGTTGCTGTTCGTACGAGTTGTGCTATTGTACGTGGGCTCTCTCCACGCAAGTCGTTTGCTTTTCAGCAATCTGTTGGATCGGATTCTGCGCGCACCTATTTCATTCTTCGATACGACTCCGCTCGGTCGCATCGTGAACCGAATGTCGAAGGACGTTTACACGCTGGACCAATCGATTCCTGGCACACTCATGGGTCTGCTCAACACGGTTGTCTCCGTCATGATCACGTTGATCACAATTTCGTACGTGACTCCTATCTTTATGGTCATCCTGTTGCCAGTTCTCGTTGGGTACTACTGCTCACAGCGGTACTTCATCAAGGCGTCTCGCGAGTTACAGCGTCTGACTCCATCAGTCGATCGCCTATTTTCGCTTTGCTCGGAGACGCTAGATGGTCTGCCTACCATTCGTGCTTTCGGCGTGGAGAACAACTTCATCAGCCACAACAACTATCTGCTGGACAAGAACCAGCGTGCCTATTTCCTCAACTTCACCATCAACTGTTGGCTGGGGTTGCGTCTGGAGTTTGTAGGCACATGTATCGCAACCGCTGCTGCTCTCTCAGCAGTATTGGCTCACGGTTCCAATGCTGCACAAGGCACTGCATTTGCTGGCCTGGCTGGTGTTTCGCTGACATTCGCGTTCAATGTTACACAACCGCTCAATTGGACGGTGCGTATGCTCAGTCAACTGCAGACCCAGATGGTGTCTGTGGAGCGCATCCAGACATACACGGAAATGCCGATGGAAGCTGCTCTGGAGAGCACTGCTGCGATGAAGCCTAGTTTGGAATGGCCGACGGCAGGTGTCATCAGCTTCAACCGCGTAGATCTGCGCTACCGTCCTGGCCTACCGCGTGTGCTTCGTGGACTAACCTTCAGCGTAAATGCGAAGGAGAAGATCGGTATTGTTGGGCGCACGGGTGCTGGTAAGAGCAGTCTGATTGTGGCTCTGATGCGTCTGACCGAGCTGGACGCGGGTTCCATTACGATTGATGGCGTGGACATCAGCAAGATCGGTCTGCACGACTTGCGCGCGAACATCGCCATCATCCCGCAGGACCCGGTGCTGTTCTCAGGCACCGTGCGCTCGAACCTGGACCCTTTCGAGCAGTTCTCGGACGAGCAGATCTGGATCTCTGTCAAGCGCGCGTCATTACAGAAGGCTGTGAAGTCACTGGATGATGTCGTGGATGAGAAGGGAACCAACTTCAGTGTGGGTGAACGGCAGCTGCTGTCCATTGCTCGCGCACTTCTGAAGCGGTCGCGAGTGATTCTGATGGACGAAGCCACCGCGTCCATTGACCCGGAGACGGATCGTCAGATCCAACAGAGTATCCGCGAGGAATTCCGCGAGTGCACGACGCTCACGATCGCTCACCGTATCAACACAATCCTGGACTCGGACCGCATTCTGGTCATGGAGAAGGGCTCGGTCGCCGAGTTCGGATCGCCGGCAGAGCTGCAGCGGAAGCCCGACGGTATCTTCAAGTTACTCGTGGATGCCTGGCGCCAGAGCAAAGATTAGGAGCGTACGAAGTGAATGACTTATTAACCCAGCTCTGGTTTAAACCTTTTAATCATTAAGAACGAATGCTGGCGGCAATCTTGAAACTTCAAGCTACTCGTCCAACGGTTCACAATGCTAATCATTATTGAAACTTCGACTTGGAGGTCATATCACCAAGATGCTGCCGATTTCGTTCTTGAGTGAGAGAACAACCGAGGATTCCGTGGCTTTAGGCGTGGAAGCTTCCTGTTCCTCTTTGCTGTTGGTTACTGGACCATGTCCCGCACTTGCTCAGCTGATGCAACTAACAAATGGCGGCGCAAGACTCACCGACCCGACTCCACACTGCCGATACTCGAGAACACGCTGGATCTGCTTCGTCACTCCTTTAGAGGAGATTTGCGCCACTTCATTACGCATCTCGGCCAGCAATTCAATGCTGAACCGGTACTGACTCGAGCTTTGGGGATCCCAGACAACTTCACGCTATTCACACCTCAAGCATTCGAAGATGTGCTTAAAATTCAGTTCGACAACTTCCCTAAAGGCTCCTTTGTGCGTGACAACCTGCACGACGTTCTTGGCCACGGCATCTTCTCTGTCGATGGAGATCAATGGGTGCACCAACGCAAAACCGCCAGCAACCTTTTCACAATGCGCGCTCTACGAGACTCCATGACCGTCACTATCCAACGCCACACTGCCGTTCTGAACGACATCTTGGGTCGTGCCAGCGACACTGGTGAGATCCTCGATCTGTTCAATCTTCTTAACCGGTTCACCATCGAAGCCTTTGCCGAAATCGGTTTTGGTGTCCACATGGGCTGCCTGGACGCAGTAGAAGAACACCCGTTCCAGAAAGCGTTTGATCGAGCGCAGAGAGCGCTTCTTCTGCGCTTCATTCGGCCGAGTTGGTTCTGGAAGACCCAGAAGTGGTTGAAAGTGGGTGTGGAGGGACAACTTCAGCGCGACATCGAAGTGATCAATACAACGGTGCTGGAGATCGTCGAGAAAGCTCTTGCACAGCGTTCGGGGGTCATTGACAAAACCAACAAAGGGCAGGGAGAGATATCGTATCGCTCTTCCTTGACAACGTCGCTAGCTCGTCGGACACCAGCAAACAAAGGTCGACCCGATGTACCTGCGTGACATCGTGGTAAACTTCTTGATCGCTGGACGAGATACGACAGCGCAGGCGCTCAGCTGGTTCTTTTTCAACCTCTCCCAAAATCCTCACGTAGAGGCCGCTATTCGAAACGAAATCGCTACTAAAATGTTGATTAAAGACATTGCTGACATGGAGCAGGTGGGCCAGCTCGTGTACCTGGAAGCTGCGCTCAAGGAGACGCTGCGTCTTCACCCGTCAGTTCCAGTAGTGCCGAAGCACACTCTACGTGACACTACTCTTTCCGACGGAACGTTCATTCCTGCTGGCTCATTTATCAACCTGAACAACTACTCGATGGCACGGATGTCACAAGTGTGGGGTCCCGATGCCGAAGAGTTCAGGCCCGAGCGGTGGCTCGACCCCACCACCGGAAAATTGATCACCGTCTCGGCCTACAAGTTCTCGTCCTTCAATGCTGGTCCACGTATGTGTCTCGGCAAGACTCTCGCGATGCTGGAGATGAAGCTGGTGGTTGTGGAATTGCTTAGTAAGTTCAGCATTGAAGTGCTGAATCCAGAGAGCGTGACATATGATCTTTCGCTCACTCTACCGGTGAAAGGCGCGTTGGACGTCAAAATCTCGCGCACAAGCTTACCTTCATGTGCTTAGGTCGCCGATCATCGGACCGCGTGTTGCTGCTACATAATCAAGCACATGGATGCCTTTATATAGCGATACTGACTTATATAGCGATACTGACCTATATAGCGATACCAACTTTATATAACCGTATCGATCTTTGCGGGGTTTGAGGAATATTCCGTAAGTAAAAACCTCGGGGAGTTCAAACAGGGAGATACGAGGTTTGTTTAATCTGTGGTTTCTCAAGAAATGTTGGACTATTTTTTGGTGATGACCAAAAGGGTAAGCGAAGGAGGTTTGCTCTTCAAGTGTCGGCATTTGAAAAAACTTTATGGCAGGTGACGGTAAGCACAAGCTGCGTCGTTCGGACGGCTTTTCTCGTCGTCAGCGGCGTCATGACAGCGACGACGAAGGCTCACGAGGTTCAGGAGATGCCAAGGATCATGAAGATATCGAAATTATCCACGACTTCCGCTCCAAACTGGAGGCAGAAGCTGCTGAAGACCAGTCAACCCTCACTGGGGAGGAACAAGAGCGATTACGCGACCGCAAGGAGCGGGACGCCTTTGCTGAGCGGTTGAGACAACGGGACGAAGACAGGACGAAACGCAAGCGGAAGGCGGAGGAGCTGGAGGGCGTCGAGGCTTCAGGACTGAGCGCCGAAGAGATCAAACAACTTGCTAAGCGTGGAGCTGTACAAGAAGGGAAGGACGCTCTTAGTGAGAAGCTGACGACACTCAGAGAGTTTTCAAGACAGGAATACTTGAAGAAGAGAGAGGAGAAGGAGCTGGAGTTACTGGAGTTCCAGTTAAAGACGAGGACGTGTTGTTTGACGATGCCAAGCGCAGTAAGAAGGAGCAGGAGCAGATGACGCTGAATCGTCGGATCTTAGAGACTGCTAAAGCTCGAGCAAAGAAAGATGAGGTGGAAGGGTATCAGATCCCAGACTCTTATGAAGAAGTGGATGATGAGGGCAATAGAGTGAGGAAGAAGGAAGAGTTGTTGACGGACAGGTATGAAGAAGAGGAAGTGTTCCGTACAGAGCAAGAAGTCTGGGAGGAGACGCAAGTCAAGATGGCTACGAGTCGATTTGGAGCCAAGGATAAACACAAACACAAGGTGATAGAGGAGGAGGACGAGTTCGTCTTTGACGACCAGATCGACTTCATCTCCCAGCAGATGCTGTCTGGCCATCACGTCAGTGAAGAAGACGTGAAGGAAGCCAAGATGAAGATGGAACGGGCCAAGAACGTAAGTATCCAGGAAGGACGCAAGCAGCTGCCAGTGTATCCCTATCGTGAATCGCTGTTGGAGGCTATTAGAAACTACCCCGTTATCATCATTGAAGGGGAGACTGGATCGGGCAAGACGACGCAGATTCCGCAGTACCTGCATGAGGTCGGATATTCGGAGTTGGGGAAGATCGGTTGCACGCAACCGCGACGTGTCGCTGCGATGAGTGTAGCGGCCCGTGTGGCCCAGGAGATGGACGTGAAGCTTGGTAACGAAGTGGGCTACTCCATTCGTTTTGAGGACTGTACAAGTGACAAAACTGTGATCAAGTATATGACGGATGGTATGCTTCTGCGTGAATTCCTGACTGAGCCAGATCTCAAGTCCTATAGCGTCATGATCATTGATGAAGCGCATGAACGTACTCTGAGTACGGATATTTTGTTCGGCCTCATCAAGGATATTGCGCGCTTCAGAGATGACATTAAGATCATCGTGGCTAGCGCAACGCTGGATGCGACCAAATTCAGCGCGTACTTTGATGATGCCCCGATTTTCAAGATCCCCGGTCGCATGTACCCCGTGGATATTCTGTATACGAAGGCTCCTGAGGCCGACTACCTGGATGCAGCTATTGTCACGGTGTTGCAGATCCACATTACACAACCCCTTGGTGATATTCTCGTGTTCTTTACAGGCCAAGAAGAAATCGAGGCGGCCGAAGAAATACTGCTGCAGCGTACTCGTGGGCTTGGTTCTCGGATACGCGAGCTGCTCATTCGACCGATTTACGCGACTCTGCCATCAGAGCGCCAGGCCCAGGTGTTTGAGCCCACGCCTGAGGGAGCTCGCAAAGTTGTGTTGAGTACAAATATCGCAGAGACATCGCTGACGATCGCAGGTATCTGCTTCGTGATCGACACTGGGTTTTGCAAACAGACCAATTACAACGCACAGACCGGCATGGAATCGCTGTTGGTAGCGCCGGTCTCTCAGGCCATGGCTAACCAACGTGCCGGTCGAGCTGGCCGCACAGCTCAGGAAAATGTTTCCGTCTGTACACGGCGTGGTCGTACAAAAATGAGCTCGATGAGAACACCGTACCGGAGATCCAACGCACAAATCTTGCAAGTGTTGTGCTACTCATGAAATCACTTGGAATCAACGATTTGCTCCACTTTGACTTTATGGACCCACCACCGGAGAAGGCGCTAATCCGCTCACTCGAGCAGCTGTACGCACTTGGCGCACTGAATGGTATGGGCGAACTAACAAAATGGGGCGCCGTATGGCCGAGTTTCCGTTGGATCCAATGATGTCCAAGGCACTGCTTGCCTCGGAGAAGTTCGGATGCACTGAGGAAGTGATGACGGTTTGCGCCATGCTGAGTGTGAACAACTCGATCTTTTACCGCCCGAAGGACAAGGCAGTTCACGCTGACAACGCTAGAATCAACTTTGCGCGTGGTGGTGGTGGCGATCACATCACGCTGATGAACGTGTACAATCAGTGGGTCGAGACGAATTACTCCACGCAGTGGACCTATGAGAACTTCGTTATCATGCGCTCACTTAAGACTGCACGTGATGTGCGCGAGCAGTTGGAGGGTCTTTGTGATCGCGTTGAGCTCGAGCGCACGAGCAACCGCAGTGAACACGAGCCTATTCGGAAAGCGATTTGTGCCGGCTACTTTTACAACACGGCCAAGCTGGACAACTCAGGGCACTACAAAACGGTGAAGAAGGCGCAATCTGTGCATATCCACCCGAGTTCATGTCTCGTCAAGCTTGAAGAAGTTCCACGTTGGGTTGTCTATCACGAGCTTGCGTTCACGACAAAGGAGTATATGCGCAACGTGCTTCCCATCAAGTCCGAATGGCTGATGGAACTTGCCCCGCATTATTATAAAACGAAGGAAGTCGAGGACGCTCGCACTAAAAAGATGCCCAAAGCGATCGGTCGAGCAGGTTGAGTAGATTGGCGTTGATAGGTAGGAAACATGAACGGCAATGTAGTTGCTGAGGGTCGTACGGTGTTGCTATAGTTGATGTTGCGCTTGAGCATCGTCTTGCTTGTTTTGCAAGCGGATGTTCAAACACGTGTGTCAAATACTCGTGCTACGGCAGTCCGTGCGGATCGAATATATCTTAGAAGTTGGATTGAAGCTCGTCAATGTGGAAGTAGCCGACAACCGGGATGTAAGGGTTGCGAACCTTCTTCTTGTCCTGCAGCGTCGTCTGGAAATTGTTCACAGTCGTCGCATCACACGTTATAATAACGATAACTCGTATTAATATACACCATTCCGTACCACTTCCCGAAAGATATGTTCATTTGGCTTTCGTCTATTTATCAATCACGTAGTACAAAAGTGAGAATGCTCGTAGGAAGTCACCCGAGCATATCTGCTCCTATCTGACTGCACCGTGTAACATCGAACTGTGATCATTGAGCGTACTCTGATCGAGCCTACAATAATTTCACATCGTTGGGGTTCATCCATACAAGTCGTATGCTCTTGAAGGGGCGGTGCAATTCTTGGCCCAATATCAAAGCTAGTACGTATTTTACTGTATAAGAGCAAGCAGCGATAATTCCCAATAGCAGAGGCACTGGCGAGGTTTCTTTTTCTTCCAATTACAAGATGTACCCATCGATCGTTAGCCGTTATCATATACAGTCAAACTATCACTGCAGCCCATGATTACGGCTAGGCTTAGGTTTATCTACCTTGGCCGTTTGACGAGTTGTCCACTCTTGATAGCGCTATGTCTTCATCTCGGCATTTAAACTGTGGTGTGCTAGCAAAGCAAGGCACGTGTTCTAGTTGCTTTCGACAAGTTTGGCGACACATATGCGTCATGCTCGGGTTATGGATAGTGCCTCGTAGCTTTCGTACAGGTGAGTCATCACCATGACAGTATAGATATTTCAACTTCGTCACAACAAGTACGAAGCACGGGCAGATCCAACACGAGGTCGATGAATAGCTCACAAAGCCGATGTCAAACCAGGTGTCTGTTATCTGAACAAGAATCGCAATCACTGATTGCACTATGGAGAGTTCCTGGAGATTGTCTCCAATCAGCAACGTCGTGAGGGACTGACGTTCCGCGGATTCCATAGAACGTCAGTGGGAGAGAACGAAGTCCAGTGATGTTAGATCTAACATCACAATCTGCAGACCCACCAAGTCAATCATGACGTCGTCTCCATCTTTACCATTGGAGACTGCACGACGTGTCGCCATTGCAGCAGCGAGCTCTCTCGACGTCTCACTACGCCTGCAACCACAGTCCATGGCGCCCATGTACTCGTGGGTGGACGTCACAATCAGCACTCGCAACCGACCGGGGCGTACAGGTGACTTACGACGCAATACACGAGAAAGTCTACGGGTGTTGACAGCTCTTGCAGCATGTCGAGGCTACGCTCTGTCAGAGAACCGCTCGTTCTGGAGCGAGGTCTGGCCGGTTGATCCAGTGCGGCAGCACCAGCAGCCGCAATGGACTGCCAAGTGGAAGGATCTGCATCTTCGAGGATGCCCTGTGCCTACCAGTGAGAAACTGCGCTTCCTCTTTCGCACAAAAGTGGGGATCGAGCCCAGTCGGACGTTGTGGCATTGGTAGAAGACTTGTTCTTGGGGCGGGATGCTAAAGAGCTGGACAGTGTCGGCTTTCGGCATACCATGAATATGCTGAGCAAACACATTGAACCATCGAGATGGCCGCTGTGTGTGGAATGTGGGGTGGAATCTCCACAACGAGATATCAACAGATGGAGTCGAGTGTGTAGTGCGATCCAGACTCGAGCGGATCAGGGTGGACATTTCCCCAATAAGCTGAACAAGATACACATCCCTCTACAGCTGACGGAATGCTGTTTGTCGGCTCATCACTGTCTGGAGAATTCTGGGCTATTGAGAGATGTGGCTGCTGCACTTGAACCGCAAGCTGTTCACGTCCCGGTTAGTGAGCTGAAATTACACTTCGGGTGGAATTCCACAGGACGAAGTTTGGACAAAAACTTCGAGAGTTTAAGGTCCTGATGTGGAACATGGCACAAGAATGTAGAAGTGTCGATGTGGCATCACAAGACTTAGACGTGAAGGGAACAGTAGAAGACAAATCGGGAGTATGTGTGCTACACTTGTTCGGTCGGTGTCTCGACAATGTCTCTTTCATCGGTGCGCTTTGTTCGGCTATACCATTCGCGCAGTCGTTAAAGGAGGTTCGTATCGTGTTGCCACCCCTGCTCCACAACGGTACGCGGACCCTTCTGTGGCGGTGGCTCGCGGTCTCCGTGTTTCACCCCACTCAAACTCCAAGGTTCAACATCTCGATCTATCGTCATGCAATATCTCGCTAGAAGATGTCGAAGCTGTCTGTGATGCACTCAAGAAAGACTGGTCGACCGCCACATTGCCCCTTATCATGGACGATCCCAGTTATTCAGGATACCAAGTGGTAGCTCTTCCGAAGAAAACAATCACGGTTGCACTGGTCAAAAGCAATGCGAAGGTTGAAGCTGAACCTGTTCGGCGGTTGTTTTCGCGGCCGTTGGCCACGCTTAAGCATGCCCAGACATTTATCGTCATCTGTTTGCTGGACGAGTGGATTTGTGTTCACGTGCCAGGATTCGGCTGCGGGTTCATTAAAGGCCAGTCGGTTGTGTCAATCACAGAGCATTCGAGTGTGCCCTACCCGAAGCGGCCCAATCTCACCTCCTTCAAACTGAAGACCGTGGATATTAAGGCGGCCATGGCGCTGCTGCGAGCGGTAGGAGGTCGGTTGGAGCGACTGGATTTGGGCTGTGTGGGCTTCACCAACGCACACCTCAGCGAGTTGCTGCAATCCTGCCCGGAGTTAACCCATCTAACAATTCGTTCAGGGAAACTTAACGATTTCTCTGCGTTGGTCGACGCGTCCGTTGCTGGAACATGCAAGATCACATCGCTGCACTTGCTAACCCGGCAAGTGGCCACATCGAGTCTGGAAAAACTGTCCTCAACGCTCTCAGACCCGGTGCTTGCCTACACATGCAGTCTACGAGAATTGCGTTTGCAAACGGGACTTCTTACAAGGGCTGATCTAGAGAGTCTGTTGGCGATGTTACAAGCGAACCAGACGCTTCAGTGTCTGTGTATCAAGATTGCTTTCAACTTGTTCGATGAATTTATGCCGCGCTTCCTATCTCACCGCGGCGACTGGTTGCGAGGAAGTGAAGAAGAGAGGCGGAAACTGGCGTTCGTGAGCGTTCTCAGCTCTCGTTCGGCCAAGAACAAGGCTAGGATGAAGATTGATGCTACCGCATTGAGAAGGATCCTGGAGTTTGCATGCGAGGGTGAGATTCATCTCGCTGGAAGAGTACACGGACAGGATGACCACCCGAGATATCATGGCGCGCGCAAATGCAGCCTAACGGCTTGTACATTTGACGAGGCCCTTGGTCTTACGTGGGTGTCCTGTACTAGTCACACCTCAACCTCGTTTTTTACTTTTACACAACTTGGTTTAATCAGCGGTTGGTGTCGGCTACACGATGCAGTACTCGTTTTACGCTAGTCGACGGTTTATTGCTCATCACTGTTGATGTCAATCCCCGTGGCATCATCTTGTCACAACTTCAAGCTCCACGTCCGACGGTTCACAGCGCTCGTCACTATCGAAAGTTCGAGTTGGAGCTCACATCTAGAAGATGCTGTCGATCTCATCCTTGAGGGAGAACTTGTCCGTGGATTCCGTGACTATAGGCGTAGGTGGCGTCCTACTCCTTTCTGCCGTTGGTTTATGGATCAAGTCCCACAGTGACTCACCCGACGACACGAACAACTGGCAGCCTCACCGGCCCGACACCACGCTGCCAATTCTTGAGAACACGCTGGATCTGCTCCGTAACTCCATCAATGGAGATATACATCACCGCAGCACCCTTGTCGGCCAGCAGTTCAATGCTGAACCGGTACTGGTTCGAGCTTTGGGGATCCCAGACAACTTCATATTGTTCACGCCTCAAGCATTCGAAGATGTGCTCAAAATTCAGTTCGACAACTTTCCTAAAGGCACCTACATGTGTGACAACCTCCATGATCTGCTCGGTGGTGGCATCTTCTCTGTCGATGGAGATCAATGGGTGCACCAACGCAAAACCGCCAGCAACCTTTTCACAATGCGCGCTCTACGAGACTCCATGACCGTCACTATCCAACGCCACACTGCCGTTCTGAACAACATCTTGGGCCGTGCCAGTGACACTGGTGAGATCCTCGATCTGTTCAATCTTCTTAACCGGTTCACCATCGAAGCCTTTGCCGAAATCGGTTTTGGTGTCCACATGGGCTGCCTGGACGCAGTAGAAGAACACCCGTTCCAGAAAGCGTTTGATCGAGCGCAGAGAGCGCTTCTTCTGCGCTTCATTCGGCCGAGTTGGTTCTGGAAGACCCAGAAGTGGTTGAAAGTGGGTGTGGAGGGACAACTTCAGCGCGACATCGAAGTGATCAATACAACGGTGCTGGAGATCGTCGAGAAGGCTCTTGCACAGCGTTCGGGGTCATTGACAAAACCAACAAAGGGCAGGGAGAGATATCGTATCGCTCTTCCTTGACAACGTCGCTAGCTCGTCGGACACCAGCGAACAAAGGTCGACCCGATGTACCTGCGTGACATCGTGGTAAATTTCTTGATCGCTGGACGAGATACGACAGCGCAGGCGCTCAGCTGGTTCTTTTTCAACCTCTCCCAAAATCCTCACGTAGAGGCCGCTATTCGAAAAGAGATCATCGAAAAGCTGTCGGAAGCGAATGCCAAAACCATGGAAGAGATCAACCAACTCGTGTACCTGGAAGCTGCGCTCAAGGAGACGCTGCGTCTTCACCCGTCGGTGCCAATCGAACCGAAACACACCTTGCATGATGCCACACTCTCCGATGGAACGTTCATCCCTGCGGGTTCAACGGTTAGCCTGAGTAACTATGGGATGGCACGGATGTCACAAGTATGGGGTCCTGATGCTGAAGAGTTCAGACCCGAGCGGTGGCTCGACCCCACCACCGGAAAGTTGATCACCGTCTCAGCCTACAAGTTCTCGTCCTTCAATGCTGGTCCGCGCCTCTGTCTGGGCAAGAACCTTGCGATGCTGGAGATGAAGCTGGTCGTGGTGGGGTTACTCAGCAGATTCCACCTTGAGGTGCTGAATCCAGAGAGCGTGACGTATGATCTTTCGCTCACTCTACCTGTGAAAGGCTCGTTAAACGTGACGATTTCGCGCACAAGCTTACCCCGGTGTGCTTAGGTCGTTGATGGTGTTGAATTCCGTGTCGGGTAGTTCATCTTGCAGTTGAATACATCAATACGTGTGCACCCTCGTTGGAATTGTTTTCCGTGGTGGAATTCAGTATCCCGCAAATCCTTAGAGCGCCTTCCACCATCAATACGTCATTGTTTCGCGAAAACCCTCACGTCATCCATGCATTCTCACATCACGCATGGGTTGTGTAGGGGTTCATGGTTCCCATAGGTCTTCCTTCTACATAATCCATGGGTTGGATTGGGTGGGGTCATATATGGTCAAGCAGGCGTAAAACGCCAACGGTTGCTATGCTGTGCTCATTTTCGGTTCCATCACCAAGGACGCAGGCACCCACGATGCTGGCGGTTGACCGCCTGAACGATCGGTTCCTGCTGAACATCGCAGTAGCTACGTTAAGTGGACTTGTCGTGCTCCCGTTGGCATGGCGTTTGTTGGCAGCCTCTTCACGCAATGACGACAGAGACCAACCTCATGGATCCCGCAAGGTGTTGCGACCTTCGTCCACACTGCCGTTGATCGGGAACACGTTGGACGCTATTCGGTTCCTTCCCATTCGCCACGATTGGATTACATCGTTGTGTCTGGAAGCAAAAGGCGAACCCGTGCTGCTTCGTTCCTTGGGTACGCAAGACTTGACACTCTTGTCGACTCCACAAGCTTTCGAAGATGTGTTCAAAAAGCAATTCGACAATTTCCCAAAGGCCCCAAGAAAGGTGAGTACCTGCGAGCTACTCGGAGAAGGTATCTTTGCTGTCGATGGTGATAAATGGTATCGCCAACGCAAGATAGCCAGCAACTTGTTCACGATGCGAGCACTGCGAGATTCCATGACGAGCACCATTCGACGACATTTGATTGTTTTGGAGAAAATCTTCCACCGGGCGTCGGAGACCAACAACACTGTGGATCTCTTTCGACTCTTCAACCGGTTCACCATGGAGGCGTTCACAGAGATTGGGTTCGGAGTGCATATGAATTGTCTGGAATCAGACAAGGAGCATCCGTTCCAGACGGCATTTGACCGCAGTCAGCAGTGTTTACTGCTACGTTTCATCAGACCTAGTTGGTTCTGGAAGATACAACGTTGGCTTGGGATGGGGATGGAGGGCCAACTGCAACGTGATATGGACGTCATCAACACGACAATCCTCAATATCGTGACGAAGACGCTCCAGCACTACGCTACAGGAGCCGCCAAGTCAAATGACAAAGCTGACAGGGATATTGTTTCGCTCTTCCTTGACGCCTTGAGTTCGTCATCCGGTGCAGATGAGAGCTACTTCGACCCCACCTACCTCAGAGATATCGTCGTGAACTTTATCATCGCTGGCCGCGACACCACAGCCCAAGCACTGAGCTGGTTTTCTACTGCCTCAATCAGAACCCGCAAGTGGAGGAGAAAATTCGCCAGGAGATCTCAAGCAAATTGCCCAACCTTCGACAGGGAGAGTGTAGTCCGTCGATGGACGATGTAAGCGAGCTGGTTTACGTAGAGGCTGCACTGAAGGAGACACTGCGGCTGTATCCATCCGTCCCTCTGTCAGCAAAGAAGCAGTTCACGATACCGTGCTGTCGGACGGGACGTTTATTGCAGCCGGTACACTGGCCGCTTTGCCAATGTATGCTTTGGGGCGTATGCCGCATGTCTGGGGTCCCGACGCGACTGAATTCAAGCCTGAGCGATGGATCGACCCCAGTACCAGGAAGATTATCTCCGTGTCGGCTTACCAATTCATTGCGTTCAACGCTGGGCCGCGGCTGTGTCTTGGCAAAAAATCTTGCGATGCTAGAGATGAAGCTGATTGTGGCGTCTCTGCTGAGCAAGTATCACGTGAAGCTGGAGAGCCCCAAGGATGTGACGTACCCATCTCGTTGACGCTACCAATGAAAGGACAATTGAATGCCAAGATTTCGGTGACTTCGTAGCTACCTGAGCAAAGATGTTGCCAAGAGAATTGATTGATTTGGTGCTCTTGTTGCCTGGTGAAGTTGAAACAACACCGTTTGAAATGAGCTTCGAGCCCTTTACATCTATTTGCCGTTCCTACTCCCTATATGTCAATGCCATTTCGTGCGGTCTTGCACCTTTGCCAGTTGTGTCATGCACATGCTATCAGCGGTGCCGTTGCCGGTGCTCTTTAGTTTCGCTGTCATTAAGGTTGTGGCGTCGCCATCTTCGATAAAATATTACGCACGTGCTGTTCCGAGGCCGAAAGATTGACTTGAGCTGCAGCAGAGCAGATTTGTTTTACTCATTTATAAAACACAGCATAATGGGGTGGTCCATGATGAAATGCACAACTAGTTAAAGAGCGTCACGCTCAAGATGAATGAAGGCAACTACACCAGAACTCACACTCAAAGCATACTTGTTATTTACTGAGTAAATTCGAGATTGAGGCTCAGTCTCGAGATCCAAAGCTATCCTATTTACATGTACTACTGGCGGCGATCCCTTGCAGCCTCCACAGCCGCACAATCTTAGTACTCAAAGACCCTGTCGGGTACCAGCCAGCTCATCGATACAGCAGCGTCACTCACATTTCGATAGTCCAAGCAGCAGGAAACGCCATCCTCCGCTGGTTGTAACGTCGGATCAGTGGTCGGATTTTTTATATTCAATATCAATAGTAATGATATTTGAAATAAGGACATTTAACTATTGAAATTTAGTACAAATAGATATTATTGATACAAAAAGTAATACATTGCTTTCAGTACTACTTTACAGTTCGATTCAGCAAACAGGTTCTAGTTTGGTTGGTTTAGGGCGCACGACGTATTGTCTACAGTACGCTGGGAAAGGTACCGCACTTTAGCGCTTTTCTTGTCACTATCAATGTCTCTATTGCTCTATTTTTTTCTCTCAGTGAGGTACATTGATGCCACTTAACTATGCTAACGACTTCTAATGTCCGTTCTAGTGTTCGCCCCTGCACTGTCCACTAGCTTTTTCTTCTCGGCCCGAGCTGTACTCCACCGTCACTTCCAGCTTCTCGTAGGAAGATGGCCGCAATCTCCCCAAAGGAGGGGAGGGGGATCGCCCACAATGCCATCCTGCTCCGTGGATCCATTAGTGTCCATCAATTGGGCGACGTCTCCGTCCAGGTGTTGTAGCCCATCTTTGTTGTTGCGTTGGATGACCGTCAACGCATACTTGCACACTTCTCCGTGTGTCCATTGCCTGGTTCACAAGTGTGTCAGCCATTTTGTTGTGGCCCCTCAGGTGATGTTGCCACTTGATTGCATGTAGCTTGTCCGCTATCCGTCTGTGTAACGGGACCCAGTCCAAACCTGCTCACGCAAAGCGAAGAGCTGGTTGAGCTGATCCCGAACACCCGAACACCTGAACAGAGGAAGCTGTTCGTAATACGGCCTTACATGAGTGCGAACTGATGCTCTTGTCTTGGGAGGGCTTGGGCGGTTGTAGGTAAAATTGCAACTGAATTGAAAGTTAGTTCTAGTTCCTACTTGCATATGAATTGCACCTGAAGGGCTCTTAGAGGTTTTATTTCATAAACCCTCGCGCCTATATGTAATATCTACGATCCTGATATATATAATCATGGGTACACCGAGGTTCAACCCATTGACCTAGAACTTGAAGTCTTGTGGGAATATTCCCTGTAATGTGATAAGTTCACACCACACATGAACGCTGCGTGTGTCACTGATGCTGTTCCCAACAGCAGGAACCTTCATTCTATACATGATTATGATATGGATGAATATTATCACTTCTCCGACCTTACTTAAATTCACTATTGTGATGTTCAGCCAATAGGAAGTGTTGATTTGATTTTTAGCGAATCAGAAAGTAGTTATCCTGCGTTTCAGCCAATCACAAAGAGGGTTAAATACGTGTTCACCCCTCCGACATATCGGGTCGGAGACACAGCAAAGTTATTGGTATGCCTTTACAAAATAGCAGTCATTCGTATATTTCGCGCATAACTCACAACTACCAACAATCCTCCGACCCGCAAGATGAACCTCGACGGCCTCGCTCCTGTCAACAAGAAGCATGCTCTTTCATGAAGTTCTTAGAAGAAGAAGACGTGAGCTGGGAGTATCTAAAGACGTGCATGCTGCGTGAAAATTCTCCACTTATCTTGGAAGCGGTAGTGACAAGTTTGGCATGCATCTGGTGTTCAAGGAGGGTCACAAAGGGAGGCTGCTAGCGCGCCACTCGGTCATGCAGTACTTTCACCAGGCGAAGAACTGGCTTCTGGATCAGTTTCCGCAGCATCATGCCGCTGTCAATGCGCGTCTGCTCAAGAAGGGTTAGATACTAGAGCGGTACTACTTGAAGCGCGAGTCTGGAGACTTTGTCAATAAATTCCCAGCATGTACGAAGAAGGCACTCGAGCAAGTGGTCATGCATTTGTATTCTACTACTTCCACGGCGGCGCTACTATGCCTGCTTTGGTTCTTTTTGGCCGAGCGTCGGATTTAATGCTGCTTCGCAACTCTAACCTATCCATCGGATCAGGCGACATCTTATTTGTAAGATTCATCCGGATCAAGACGGTCGAAGAGTAAGGACTCTCTCTTTTCCCTGACGATGACTTCGCAACCTGTCCGATACTTGTCATTGCGCTCGCATTGATCACCCAGTCGTCACCAACGCCTGCTCTGCTGAGCCATCTTCCAGATCAGCAGCTGCTTACATCCGCCACACTCACGCCATCCTTTCCGCTAATTAACCTGCTAGATCATCCATGAAATAGGGTGGACAACCACTCTGTTTCTAGCATACACTGTATGTGCGTAGTTAGGAAGCGTAAGCCTTAACTTAGATTTACTATAGAAATACACGACAACGTATATTTCTAATACAAAGTAAAGACTATTTGGTAGAAAATTGAAAACTGTATTTGTGTCGGCCCGCCGCATAGCGGACCTCTTAGCAGACCTAGCTAAAAGAATATCTAATGTAATTGCATAGTGAGGGTCATGGTTGGCCCTCACGTGTTGCACCTATATGCATGCGCCTCATTAGTTGAAAGGTACATATTTCTACCAATGGCTGCGTAAGTACCCACCACTAATAACCAATCAGTGGTGGCTCGAAATGATTGTAATTCTGTGTGTGGTCTACACACACGGGCAGTCTGCTTCATATGTATACAGGCTATCCGCAACCCCTGCCGGATTGCTATACATATACATATGTATATTTGTATAGCCCTGCTACACTGTGCATCAAGGCAGTCAAACAATTCGGAGGATTTCGGGTCGATGATGAGACAACTCGCCACCTTCGACTTACCATGGTGCTCACCGTTGAATCAGCCGAGCTTCTCCCTGGGACTCTCTCCGTCATCTTCGCTTCCCTTGCAGAAAAAGAAGCGTAAGATCATCCTGGACGGTGTCCGCGAGTGGCTTCAGCCTGCTGTCTCAGAACCACGCTCCAACCAAGCCACCGCTGTCAAAGACACTGCTAATGATGAAGGTGACGAACAAGAGTGGAGCACTGATGCCAGCACTGAAGCCCAGCTACTGCACTTTGTCCGCCGACTTCTCGACAGTAGG
>VKKV01000387.1:0-38722 GCA_008080845.1 Phytophthora kernoviae | reverse complement strand
CGTGCGGAGTGTTGTATACGACGCCGTAAATGCAAGATTATCGTAGCAAACAGTGACCGTCGAATGGATTTCATTTTTCATCCTGGCTAGCACCGCCTTGTCTGATAAAGGCTCTGCTGAACTACTGTATGTGCACCCACTAGATGCTCGGCTAGTGGTGATTCTGCTATAGCCATGGCGTGATACCAATTAGTGACTGACTCGGTCTGTCACGTTCAGCTAAGGCAATTCAAGTCACGTGGACTGTCTTTAACTTGATACAGTGTATCCTGGGATTTCTATTTTAATTAAAATGTATGTAAAATAGTAGTACATGTGAATGGCTATACGTAGAAGTGATGTGACGAGCACTTTGTGTTACTAAATACTTCACTACCCCAGGATCTTGTGTATTAACGCTGGACCGTAAACCATACCATACAGTAGTTCAGCAGAGCCTTTATCAGACAAGGCGGTGCTAGCCAGGATGAAAAATGAAAAGTCCATTCGACGGTCACTGTTTGCTACGATAATCCTTGCATTTACGGCGTCGTGTATACAACACTCCGCACGGTCTTGAGCATAACGTCCCCCACCGTGCAATCCCTTCGTGCAGTTCCTGTAACGCAAATGCAGACACTGGGAACTGTGGACGATGAAGTTTGACAAAAGCCGCACGCTGCATTGTGACCACCACCTCGCTCTCTTCACCTAGTAAAGTCGCTCCGACACCTTTATTCTTATGCTTCGGTTTTCTTCGACTCACCGTCAACACCACAGCACCCGACACATCTTTCCGCACTCGCTCACTCGGGTTGTACGGGTATAGCTCGTCCTCATCCACACAGTCACTCGCCAAGACTGCACAAGGTCCAACCCCCACTCCCAATTCATCTTTAGCAAACAATTGTGGGAACGACACCGCGTTCATCTCCATCGTCACTCCACAATCCTCAGTCGACGCGATACGTGAGTTGTACGCTGTGCCTTCAATCGAATCGTAGTCATCTCTCACTGTGATATGTCCCAATCTCTCCGAGATACTAATCTCCATATTCGTCAAGTAGAAGATGAGGGCATTGTACACTTGCTCCAGCGACTCCACACCTCTAAAATACACCGTCTCAAATCGAACACAACATAAATCTCCCTGTGTAGACTCAAATCTCTCGTCTGAGAGCTGCATCTTCTCTGGTTGCGAGTGGCAACTTCTGGCCATGATGTACTCGTAAGCATTGCGTAGTTTCTCTGCCCGGATGGCTCTTAACATCGCTCTTCTCTCTGGCCAGTCCTTAGTGAGTCTGATTTTGGTATATAGAGGATAAGTCTGTTGCTCCCCAAGACAGCGAGAGAGCAGCGACTGGGCGTTGGCTACATGTAGCTGTTGATGACGCAGGACGGATGTCAACGCCGTGTTCTCCGCTTCTCGCTTCTGCAGTACTGGGTCCGCCTTTGCCGCTTCTTCAGGAGGTAAATTACGCGTTCTCAGCACTGCAACTTGACTCTCCAGACGCTCGATTTCCTCCTGCAAAGCTGATTGTTCTTCCTTCCGGAGGAGGTACGTAGCCTTCCGTTTCTTCTTCGTCTGAGGCTTCTTAGGGGCTTCAGTGCTTGGGGAAGGCGAGGAGTTGGACGATGGAGGGATGTTCAAGTTGTCGCTGGGCACGTCCGAGAGCAACAGCGTCTGGAAACTATCAGGCTCGACGTACATGGGCAACGTGAGGGCTATGCTCGTATTGTCAGAATGAGGAACGTGGATAAGGACCGACTTTAAACCGGCGAGCAGCTCTATTCCGAGTAAGTAACGGATTAATACTGATAAATGTAAGCGGATGGTTACTTAAGAACTAGATTCATGTTTTTTTAAATAAGTAACGTACATGAGGAATGACGATCACATGGACCACTAAGCTTATTCCGTTCGTATTCTTTAGCGCCACGTGTGTCCAACCATATTTTCACAACTATGGTCGCTATGCCAATGACCAGTTTCTCATGCTCAACCAGCTACTTGCACGCTAGAGCGAGTCACCACTTACTTGATACTGCATCAAACTGACGAAATAGTGAAAGTCAGCCACTATGAGTAGACCATTCGGCGGATTGCTTGGAGGACGACGTCACCCCAGCACGAAACATTCTCCCGAACCTCTTGCACAGCAGCCTCCGACATGTCAAACTCAGGGTGACACGTTTTCAGGAATAACGAGCGCATCATGACGATCACCACTTCTTCTTCCTCTTGGTCGCCTTTTATGCTTTTCGCTTTCTTCCGCGTCACTGGGACCAACAGAACAGCCCCATGTAGGACCTTCCGTACACATTCTTGGGGATGATACGGATGCAAGTCATCTTGATCCACACTATCGAGAGCCACGATGGCGTAAGGCCGACCTTTGCCAGTTTCAACATACTGGCCCATTACCACCGCATTAAGCTCAGCGGTGACTCCGCAATCAAGTCCCGAAACCAGTCTGTAGTTCGAGATAAAAGTTCCATCGTCCACCGTATCATAATCATCACGGAGAGTCATGTGTCCCAACTGCTCCGAAACTGCAATTTCCAGCGTGTCGATTGTAAACCTCACTGCATCAAACACTTTCTTCAAACTCTCCACTCCTGGGAACGGAATCACTTCATTGCGAATGCAACAAGTATCTCCATTCGCATCTTCAAACCGTTCCTCTGAAAATTGAGGTTTAAGTGGCGCCAAATGCTGACATCGAGCCGTGACGTATCGGAACCCTCTTGCCAGTCGCTCGTCCTTCATAGCCAGCAGCGTCTCCCGTCTCGCAACCCACTCTTGACCCAGATGGATGTGCATCCGCATGGGATTTCTATTATGGTTCTGTAGCCACTCGGACATTAAACTCTGAGCTCCTGCTACTGCAAAGTGCTGCTGATCCACTGCGTCTTTCAGCGCGGCGTTCTCTCCGACGGAGGCGTAGAGGTCTCGACGCTGAGTCTCTCCATTGTCCTGTAAGTCTTGCAGTTGCTGTTGTAGAGTTTGTATCTGTTCTTGCAGCGATTCTTGCTCCTCTTTACGCACCAAATACGTCGCCTTGCGCTTCTTCGTTGCATCAGGTTTGAGCATTTCCTGCCGATGAACTGACGATGCAATTATGGGTCATAGTGAATAATACCCAAAAATGGTTTAAAAACACTACGTAACTTTTGTTGTTGCTGTTGCTACATTTGAAGTACCGGTACAGCGATTCCAGCGACCGCGCCGACGGAACATGTGATTTTCTCTAGTACAGTTGAAGACGGTGATATGGCGACAAATTAAGCAAATGAACTTAAAACTGCGAAAGAATCACTCAGACCTAAGAAACCTCGTAGAGTCAAGAAAACCACGTACGTCGAGGTAAGAGCAGCAGGCATTTATTTCCTGAGTTACTTCTGTTTTCTTTCATCTTGGTTGGTATCCTTTCAGGGGCAGTCCTACCTACACCCGGCACAGTTGTGTCGATAATGGCCTCAGTAGTAGCGACTAAGAAGAAAGCCTAACGTATTTGGCGTACGTGTCAGCAATGTCTTTCGCGCTTGTAGCCACCCGTTTTCAGGTCTGTGGAGGTTTCCTTGCTGATGACACTGTTTCTCACCAGGAATTCCCGTAATTGTTTAGCTGTCGTACCCGCAGCGAATGTGGTGATATTCCTCTCTTCATCATCATCACCATCGTCGTTGTCGCCGTCGTCTTCATCCACCGTTTTCGCAGTTCGCAGAGTTCTCTTGCCGTTGCCCTCATTCAAACTCTCAGCCAGCGAGCGAGCAACGGGGAGCGGAGTCAGTCGCAGTCGTCGTTGCAAGCTGGGTGGAGTCGATACTGGCTGATACGACGTTGGTGCTGGCAAGAAGTGTGGCTGCGGCCACGAGTAGGAAGTAATGCAGACGCATGCTTGTTCCGATACGGCAGTCGTCGACACTGGGTAAGTAAGTAAGTAAGTAGTCTGGTCAATAGAAGCTGCCCTCTTCTCGGATTCGCACTCGGTTCGCAATCTGCCTCCCAAACAGCACCCCAGAGCCTACGGTTGTCACACAAAGCAAGACTTGCTGTGGACGAGCCCTAGCATTATGAAGAACAGCATGACGACCGACTCTTGTTGTCTGTGAGAGAGACTGAGGTGCTGTCACAGGCTGCCTTTCCCTACTTTCTTTTAAAGTCCCATTTTGTACATGTTTCTTCAATACACTGCTGAGATTAAAGGAGGCCTTCATGCGTGGTGGAGTGCCTGATACAATCAGCAACGATATTATTTTGGTGCCGATTATATACAACCTCGATCATGGGGTCGCTATGCAGAGTTGTGATTTCGATATGCAAAATCGCAATCCTTGCAGTCATATGCAGATTATATACATATAGAACGAATTATAGTAGTAGTAGTAGTAGTAGTAGTAGTATAGTAAATTAATACGTGTTCTGGCGCGGTCCTTGTTTGCGACGTGTTTGTTCTCGCCTCGTTAAGCCTACCGCATTTTATCGCAATGGATAGGTTAGCTGCCAATATACAGCAAGTTTAATAGTCAACATTTCGTCGGTGTGAGCCCCTGGGTTTGCGCATTGGCTTCGCATCCTTTATACAGTCTTCTATGCCTATGAGCTACATGTAAGCTTCTGGGTCCATGCAGAACGTACCACACATTTGATCCATCAAGTGCAATATTGGTTCAGTTCTCTGTAAGAATTCACTCCACGAATCCCAAGCTTCATCAGGTCCCAAAATAGGACTTTGCGGTAGATTAGCGAAGCCGAGAGCTGCACTGAGCGAAAGGAAGGCTTGTGAATGGAAGGAAGAAAGCTGCAAAGTGATCGTTGAGGGCGATCAATATATTGATCTTCTGTGACTGTAAACTCCGGAGGAAAGTCTTTCGATCCAAAATCTCCATAGACTGCCTCTATTATCCACCTCTGCAAGCTCCCGCAAGCGGTTCCAGTTTGGATGACCATCCAAACTAGGGGCCTTTAACGCTCCGTTGATCCGTCAGCACGCGACGTCTTAGTATTGTGCATCCCCACACAGTAGATGTCTAACTAAAACACAACCTCAAAGACGACGCAGAGCAAGTGACACTAGAATATGCCAGAATCAGTCGTTCCGTGTGCTTTCCGAGCACATTTCGAGTTTGATTCCCATAGACATTGGGGTACAGTACCAGAGAGTTAAAGAGCGGATTGTAATTGAAGAATATGTCTTCACGACGAGCCTTTTATCTTATCCAAGACCGCCACCAAAGTACCGCACAGTACATATTGTATGAGAACTACATTTTTAAATGGACAAAAGCGAACTTTTATAAGAACCCAATTAGTAATAATAAATATATAATTGTTAACATGATATTGTATTAGTAATTGGATATTTAAAAAATACCTTTCCCCTAACTTTATCAATCACGTAGCAAGAGGAAAGCAGATCATGGCACAGAACGACATTCACGCCTCTGCAAGTGACCAACACGCCTTGCGTTCAAGCGACAGGCTATCAGAAGAGATTATTTTCTCCGTCACTCAAGCGTTTACGCATTGCCCGCAGCGATAAGAAAAAGCGATCGTCTCCGATCGACAACAGCAGCCCCGACAATACACATGCTACAAAACGCAAGAAAACAAAGGGCCGAACACCCAGCCACGTGGCCAAACGGGTCTGTCTCCAATCTTATATCACTCTAGATAAATAAAGTTGTGGGACATAGTTTCTTAAATTTTAGTGACTAACATACCCCGGATTCTTCTTCTACGTAGGAGGAGAAGAAGCTTTTACTGAAAAATTAACATTTCTGGATGGACGTGCTGCCCAACTTCGTAAAGAAGCAGGACTTCCTGACCCAAAGGAAGTGGCAGCTACAGAGGAACAACTGACGATAAATCAGCAGTTAAAAGTGATCATTGAAGCGCAAAGAGAACGCAATGGTTGCGGCTCAGTCAGCATTTGTTGAATTCACGGTGTGTATTCATTGTGTGATCTGGAGCTGTTGTAGCTACTTACTGAGCGAGTGCCAATATCTGTCTTTAGACACTTCGAGGTCATAACCCGCTCAAAAGTTACATTCGCTTGAGCAAAGACGCAGCTGAGAGAAGAGCAGAGGTCAGTGCTCTGAAGAAGGCACACTTGCAGCGTGCTCATAGTTTCCTGAAGCAACGGATGCAGCTGATGACAGATCCCCATCGACCTTGTCATGAAGAGTCGGGTTATCTTACTGATGAGGGTCATTACATCGCCACGATGCTGGATGTGAACCAGTTCACGGATGTGCAGAGCGTCAAGCAAGTGTTCGATGCGATGCAGTTCTACTTTATGAATTTGGAAATTACGACGACGGAGCTGGGGAAAATTTGACGGTCAGGGAAGATTTGAACGACCTTGACGTTGATTACAGTCAAAACCCCATGGTGCACCATCGTCTAATAACGATGCTGTCTTGTGGTCCAGTGGTCGAGAAGAACGCGATGAAGTTTTTCCAGTACGTTGATGAAGACGACGAAGGCGATGGTCACTTATGGTATCATGGCGGCCTCTCCAGTCGACGAAGACGAATTGTACCCTTACTCCCCAGCCGAGAGATTTCGGAAGGACATATCAGCGGCAATGAAGGTGTCGGCTTTCACACGCAAGAAGCAGTTTCAGCCTGAAGGCGAAGTCGAGCAGGAAGAGTTTGTGGTGGTCTTGACGCGCTGGTTTCGAGTGCAGCTTCACCACTCAGATCTGAAGTATCAGCCGCACGCACTACAAGAAGTTCGACGCAGCGTCATGCCCTTCACAGATTCCATGATTCGCAGCATGAACCAGTCGCTTTATGGTGCAGCGTGAAATTGATGGACAAGGATGTATATTCATGCGCTATTACTTCAAAAGATCTACAGTACTTCTACATCCAGCGCAACCTTCTTCCTTTCCCTTCTCGCAGTGCAAAATCAACTCATCTACATTACTGCTGGGACTCAAAGATTACTCTGTGCATACTCTGAACCATAGTGTCCGAAAAGCAAGCTAGACCCTGGCGGACCTCCTGGAGTACGTGAGGCGGTAAGTCCATCTCCGTGTGACGCAGTTTGACGTGGAAGAAGCGCGTGAGCACAACTACTCGTTCGTACTCCTCCTCATCTACCTCGACGTGTGAGTACCTATATCCCTCACAGTACGGGCGGTGGGCGGGCTTTCTTTGCCTTCGGTTTGCTGGTTTCTTGCAAAAATGCTCTGTGAATTTCATTGCTGCACTGATGTCCATCTGAACGCGCTCTTCGGGAACGTACGGGTACATATCGTCAATGTTTACCGAATCGGTGGCCACTAGCGCGTAAGGCGGCTTCGCTTCACCTCCTTCGTCTTCTTCGTCGTCAGCATCAGGTTCCACTAGCTTGAAAAACTTCACGATGTTCTTCTCAACCTGTACGCCATGGGACATCGTGCTCACAAGACGGTGGTTCGAGAACGAGTTGCTCGATGTACTATCGTCGTCTTCACGAACGGTAATGTCCCCAGCATCTCCGAAATGCTAATCTCCATATTCCGGAAGAAAAATTGCAGGGCCTCAAACACTTGCCGGACAGATTGCACGCCATGGAACGGCGTGCTGTCAAGTTTCTCAGCACAGTAATGCCCCTCAGCAGTCTCAAACTTGCCCTCTTGACACCACGGTTTCGTGACTGGCATGTACTTGGATCTCTCCGTGATAAACGCGTCCGCTTGAGCCAACTTCATTTCTCTCATAGATACCAGTGCCGATCGTCGTTGCTTGAGATCCGTTGTGAGGTGGATGAACGTCTCGATCGGACTCTCTGGACACTTCATCAGGTACTCCGCACACATGATCGAGTGTGCGTTCCTCAGCAGCATATCCTGCTTCCTCGACTCCGCTCGAAGGCGTTTATTGTCCTCAATGCGAGCAAACAGCTGCTCTCGTTCAATAAAAACGAGTCTGGGATGCCACTCGCACGCCTTAGTTCCACGACATGTTTCTTCAGCTCCACGAGCTCCGCCTCCAGCAACACCTTCTTCTCTCGACGCACAATGTACGTCGGCTTCTTATCCCGCCGTTTACGCTTCTGGGCCGCGTCCTTGTCCTCATCAACAATTCTAGGCCGTCCTGGTGGTCTCTTAGCAACTGGAATCCCTCCTCGTGCACTGGTCTCTTCCTGGGTCGACCTACAGGTCTCTTGGGAGCTACAGGAGGCGTCTGATCATCAGACGTACTCCCATAACTCTCTGTGGGCTCTCCCCGACGCAGGACGCGTTCTAATCGTCCTGGACCTGCTCGTCTCTGTCCTAATTCTTCACCCCTTGGTTTCTACCTGGAGCATAGGACTGAATCAATGACAAGAGGTTGTCTGCAGCTGCAGCTCTGTCTTGCGTCGTTCTGGCCTGATTTTGGGGTCGTAGGACGCCTGATTCCTCCTGTGGGAACGCAGGACGGGGAAGGCTGCAGCAGGAGCGTACTGCTGTCGTCCTGGTGCTCCTAGGCCTCGTAGAGGACGGGAAAAACCACCACTAGGACCGGCATAGTCTTGGCTGTCTTCGTAGGTGTCTCTGGAAGGCGAGGGATCTGTGTGGGAGGCGCCAGAGCGCATCGGTCGACGCTCGTAGAGACCCATGACTGTGTCTTGTCCGTCCTGGGCTGATATGCTTGTGTGGGAGATGATGCATAAACTACGGTTACATATTATGTTTTGTTATATCATACATTAGTTATTTAGTAGTTAAATCAAGTGAGAGTAATGACAAAGATATGGCTCGCATCAACAAGGATGAGTACCGATTATGGACGAGTCACGTCCGTAAACGATGTCCTGGCTACATCAAGTTGTATGTTTGCTGGCTCTTTTGTTTTTTAAGTGATCTCCTTGATTCTGGTCTCTATGGCACCAAAAACTCCTGAAATATTTTGAGTCATCTTAAAATCCATCATGTACATTAGGATTGACGTGTGAATCCGTTGAATACCGTGTTAACTAGTATACTAGTGAGCCTGCTTAAGAGACAATGTCCCCTGCATCGCCCGCACCATCTCCTCCCCCAACGCCCGATCTCGTGCCGAGTCTCTTCAAGGCAATCGTAGGAAACGTCCAAGTCCGAGTGGTGGAGCTTAATCAGCGACCAGAGCGTCACTTTAACTACAAGCTCGTTCTGATCATCTGCAACTGACGTTTTCCCACTTCGGTATGAGTGACGCTGGTCCTCTTTGGGGAGACGCGTGACAAGCAACGCAGCACTCACGTCCTTGCGCAGCCGCTCACCTGGCCGATACGGATAGCGTTCGTCCTCGTCCACAAAGTCCCCAAGATAATGCCGAACTCGCTTGTCGCCCTGCCATCTGGACCTCCTGATGTCGATGCCTCATGAAACTCATTGAATTGCACCGAGTTAGTCTCCAGTGGTGGCGCCTGAGGTGCAGTTCCAGTCGACGTTACCAGCCTCAACTGGGTGACATTGTCGTCGCCATTGTCGTCGTCCTCTCGGATCGTGATGTTGCCCAGCACCTCCGACATGCTGATCTCAACATTGGCAATGTGGAACAATGCAGCATCAAACACTGCCCGGACACTCAAAGCGCCACGGAAGTGCGCGACCACAAACCTAATCGCACAGTAATCTCCTCGTGAAGTCTCGAATCTTTCTTCTTCACAGTATTGTCTACCTGGCTCCAGGCCTCGACTTCTACGCATAAGGAACTCATAGGTAGACATGAGTTTCTCATGTTTCATCGCCACCAACTCTTGATGCCTCTGCACGCGATCCAAACCAAGTTTGATGCACGTGTTGATTGGACTAATGTCATGCTGCTGCTGGACATACCCCGACACGAATCCTTGCACATCAGCCAAAGTCGACTGCCGCGTCTGCACTGCATCTCTCAAGATCGCGTTCATCACTGGCGCTTGAGTGCGTTTCTTGACATGTAGAGTATTTGATACAATAGCTTGTGATTTGAGACTATCCAATTGGTCCTGGAGCTGCTCGATCTGTCCCAAAAGCTCTAGCTTCTGTTCCTTCCGTAGAGTATGAGTAGGCTTCCGTTCTTTACGCCGAGGCTTGCTTTGTGTCTGGTTTGGTCTTCTCGTGCTCCTTCTCAGTCGTTTAGTGGGTCCTTTGGGCGCTTCATCGCTGGAGTCGTCTCCACTGGTGCTTATAATACTGTGTCTGGGATTATGCGTTGCCTGAGCAGCACTTTGTGGCGTTGGATATGCAGGTGATATGACAGGAGATAGTGACACGGAAGGTTTGGGGTCTTGCCACATGTTTATAGGCGAGTTCTGGATTGTGGAGCTATCGGGAAGCGGGCGGCGGCGTGGAAGAGTGATTGGGTTTACAGTATTGAGCTGTGGAGTGCTTAAATGAGAGTCTCGCGGCGAGAAATTGCGATCGTCTTGCGTCATTCCTGAGGTGTCCATGCAAGCTCAATCTGTAGCGAATGAAGTGCAATACAGTATGAAGTCAGCTTGCAGATCGACGTTCGCGCGTCACATTAAAGGCTCTTCCCTCATTTGAGTGACTCACTCGTCGTTGGTATATGTCACTCAAATGAAGAAATATACCATTGCAAAGGTGAATGCATGCAATTAGATAGGTTAATCTCAAGCATTACCCAACAATTTGTCCGAAGTTGATGACTCTATTGTGCTTGAGGACGCTCGACGAGGCTCATTTTTGATCCCGCTGCTTAGTCGCAAGACCCCAAATTATGGATCCGTTCCAAGACCAATCGACCCCATTCGGTGGGTACCAACCAGTGTCAAAAACCGCCTTTCAGCAGCCTCAGAATGCTCTGATGGTGATGGATAACCGACAGCTTCAGGTCTGGAATGGACCCAATTACTGGCAGCAACAACTTCGTCCAGACGAGATGCACAAACATCAAGGTGCTGCTGCCACACTAATGGGTCTTACAACCAAATTACGGACTGCTTCAGTTGCTTGTGGTGGCGATACCCCAGCCACGCATCAGTCGCCATCGTCATCAGCTTCAGTTTCAGCTTCGACGTCTCCAGCACAACCAGAAATGCTACAGGAAAAGAAACGAGTTTTGAAGAAACGGAAAGCCACACACACAATCAGGAAGGAACAAAAAGCGGCGTTGGAACAGGAGATTGAAGAGCTACAGTCAAAGTTAGATGCCATTAAGTTTCAAGCATTGGTGCAGCAGGGAGACGCCTCACGGTCGTATCAAGACCGTGTGATAGAGAACAATGTGTTGAGGGAGTCTATACAAAGCCAACATCTTGTGATGGCGCAGATAAGAGCACTGCTGTCAGGGCGCGCACAGTATTATGATGGTGGGGTGAGGCCCATGGAAACTAAGATCTGTCTGAGCGCAGATCGAGCTGAGAGACGTAAAGTGTTGCTTGCACTGCGTGATACGAAGTTACGAGAGGCCTATCGGTTTCTTCAAGCACGCAGTTATGCGCTGAATCCTACTACACCATACTTCCAGGAGGAGAGATTTGAAACAGCGGAGGGAGACTTTTGTATCTCCCGATTTGAGATCATTCCGCTTCGTGGAGTGAAAGGAGGTGTGCGAGCTGTATACGACGCAGTATTGCAGGCTGCGTTCAACGCAGAGATTATAATTTCAGAGACGTCCGGGAACATTACGATCCGTGAAGAGGATGACGACCTGAACGACGACAACGTCTCGCAGATGCGTCTTGTGTCACAAACAAACAGAGGCGCCCTGCTGGAAAACAACCTAGTGCACTTTTCAGATTTTTCACCTGGCGAAAGTGGTGTGGACGGAGACAAAAGCAGTTCTGCCATGACAGCGACGGATTTCGTTGATGAAGACGACCTGTACCCGTATCGCCCTCTTGAACGTGTAAGGCGTGACGCCACTGCTGCTATGTTGGTCACTTCATTCATGGACTCTACCCATGAAGTGAGTGTAAAAGGAGATAATAGTCGAGCGTCGCTGGGTGATGAAGAGGGTGAGTTTGTAGTGGTGATCAAGCGCTGGTCCTGTTCAAGGATCTGCCACACTGACCTCGATCTTCCTAAGCAAACGGTGCTCGAACTTCGTGAGTCTTCCGTTCGCGCAGGAAATACTTTTGAATTGTGTACGCGAAACACTAGGCCTCCCCATCAGCCTGTCATAAAACGCAAATGAAACCTACAGCGTATCGGCAACTTGCTTACATTCTTGGTAAAACTCACGGTCATCAGTTCAAATGATTGGTGTAGATTCTCCATGGAGCTTGAGCCGGTGGTGCAACCATATGCACTGCTGTCGCGAGATTTCTTGTGGAGTCTCGCGAGGTGATTGAGTGCAAGTGGTGACTGTTGTTGCGAGCTATCGTAAAGGCAGAGAGCAGCACCAAGTTGATCGAGCGACAAGGCTTCGAGTAACTAGCGGTAGTGAACTCATGTAGCTGTGAATGTATATAAGAGGCTAGCAATAGTGGATGAGCGAGTGAGCTCATTCCGGAATCTAAGGAATAAAGTCGACAACTGCTCTGGCCAAGCAGACGTGGGCAACCACACGGGTGACCTCGAGAGGCAATCTCGGGCACCTTGACACACAAAGTGAAGACTTCCTCTGCCTAAGTGCTACCAACTCCATCATTCAGCTCACTAGTGTGTTGAAAGATTGTAACAACTGCCATATGCCAGACAAGCGCGCGTCAACACTTTTTGAGATTACGCTATCCATCGCGGGTCGTCAGTCAGAGACGGGCGCACTACAGTTTAGACCGCACTTCCTGTTCTTCCCTTCCAACGACAGCGCGCGTCTCGCCAGCGCGCACTCTGTGAACACCCGAGATGAATGCACCGCTTCGCGCTTTGCAGATGGCTCTGCTCTTGCCTGGTGAGGGCTGGGCGTTAGAATCCGACGTACAACACTCCCCGACAGCGACTTGGGGCCCGGCAGTGATCAACAGACCGCAGCAACCGTATCAACAGGTAAGCAGGATAGAATACAGAGAGGACGAAATTCGGATGAGAACATCCCAGTGAAGAAGAAACGGATCTACAAGAAGCGCAAGCCAACGCACACGATTCGCAAGGAGGAGAAGCAAGCTCTGGGGGAAGAGATCCAAGCTCTGGAAGCCAAGCTGGAGGCACTCAAATTCCAGGTGCTCATGCAACGTGGAGATAAAGACAAGTGTCTGCGAAAGAAGGAAGCGCACAATTCGGCGTTACGAGACGTCGTACAGGAGCAGCATCTGATTTTAGCCAAGGCAAGAGCCATGCTGCTGGGCTGTATACAGCGGCCGTCGTACGAAGTGCGCCCCATAGAGATGTACATTCACCTGACTATAGACCGAGAAGAGCGACATGAAACACTTAAAGCGTTGCGAGTACCGAAGATCGAGTACGCTAGGCGCTTCATAGAACACCGCAGTCATGGTCTGCACCCCACAGCGGAGTATTTTCACGAGGAGAAGTACGAGTCACCAGAAGGGGATTATTGCAATGTCCGTTTTGATAGGAACCCCTTACGTGGGGTAAAAGGCGGCATTCGTGCTGTGGCTAATGCACTCTTGAACGCTGCTTTCAATGCGGAGATCATCATATCGGAGACGTCGGGAAACATCACGATTCGTGAAGATGACGACGACAGCGAGGAGAACTTCTCCCAGATGCGACTTCTGACTCAGTCAACCCGTGGCGTACTCGTGGAAAACAATATCGCTCGGTTTGAAGATATGTCTCATCTTGGTGAGGTGGAGGGCCAGGATGGTGCCTACGCTTTAGCCACGACAGATTTCGTGGATCAAGACGATCGGTATCCGTATCGTCCGCAAGAGCGAATTCGACGAGATAACACATCGGTTTTCATGGTCTCATCATATATGGATAATATCGGTAAGGCAATGAAGCAGGATGGCTACGGAGGACACACATCGAGTGAGGACGAAGAGGAAGTTGTGGTGGTGACACGCTGGGCATTCACAAGAATCCGTCACACCGAGATAAGCATTTCCCATCAATCACTGCGCGAGATGCGCGATTTGTCTGGCAAAATCTCCGAGTCGTTCCTCAACTGCGTTCGAGAGCAATTGGGTTGCCAAAGCTGTAGTTAAATAGTCATAAATCAAAATGAGGTCTTCTGTTCTCTACACTGATGCAATGATCTTCGAGCAAACAATTTCCACCAATCATCCTAATATTCAACCAATTTTCAACCAATCATTCGACTGGCATAATATACCACTTACACCACTTGTTGACGCTCTAGATGCGTCAGCATATTCCCTCTCGTTATGACGTCCATTGGTGCGCACTACGCTGGCAATAACCGCTCCTCCATGACGTCCTTCCCCAGCTCCTTCAATCGCCAAGACAGCATCGAAGATGATTCTGAGGAGTATGGCGCTGATCGCCACGCTGCTGCAGCATTGCGAGGTCTCTCCGTTCGGTCGAAAGCCGTGGAGCAGGTCTCTGTTAAACCAGATTCAGAGTCTGAAGCCTCGTTTGAATCGACTGCAGTGGAGAAACCAGTCAAGAGAAAGAGAATTTACAAGAAACGGAAGGCCACGCACACTGTGCGTAAAGAGGAGAAACAAGATTGGAAGCGGAGCTCAATGAGCTCCAGGCCAGACTCGAAGAACTGAAAGTTCAGACTATCGTAGAGGGCGATAAGAAAGAATATTCCCAACAGAAAAGACAGGCTCGCAGCGAGGTACTGAGAGAAGCAGTGCATGAACAGCATTTGGTGCTTGCTAGAGCTCAGGCCATGCTGGCAAAACAGTCCCAGCAGAGTCTGTACAGACTGCATCCAACCGAGATGAAGATCCGTCTGGGGGTTGATGCTGCACAGAGAATACGCACGCTCTCTGAACTGCGTGAACTAAAATTAAATGAAGCAAGGAGGTTCCTTGTGGAGCGCACGCGGGGTTGGATCCTACAAGGCCTTATTTTGAGGAAGAGCGCTACGATACACTGGATGGAGACTACTGCATCGCGCGATTCGATGTGACACAATTTCGAGGTGTACGTGGAGGTGTTCGGGAAGTTTTCGAAGCAATGAAACAAACGGCATTCAATGCTGAGATTATTATCTCTGAAACATCGGGAAATATCACCATCCGTGAAGACGATGAACTTGGGGATGAGAATTTGTCGCAAATTCGTCTCGTTTCTCAGACTCCGCTCGGTATACAAACCGAAACGAACCTCGTGGTGTTCTCGGATTATACCCAGTGCCAGATGAATAAGTGGGATCTTGCTGAGGATGGCCACTATGCGATTATGGCTTCAGATTTTGTTGATGAAGATGAACTTCACCCGTACCGGCCGCAAGAGCGTCTTAGACGCGACAGCACATCCGTCATCATGATAACGTCCTTCCGGGAAGCCAAGATCAAACAGGCTGGTATTAAGACTGAGAGTGAAGATGAGTTAGTAGTGGTCGCTACTGCTGGGCGATAACAAGCCTTCGGAAACCATCCATGGATATCCCCAGTCATTTATTCCACGACGTGCGCAATGCTCATGGGTGTTGGGCAGACTTGATGTATAGCTGCGTGCGACAGGTGCTAGGACTGCCAGTAATACCATAACAATGTTTAATCATACTGGGGCGAAACGCCTTTACTTGAAACTCGGGTATCTTTGACGATAACATTTTTCATGAGATTGGTCATGTTGAAGTTTTCGTAATATCACTACGCAGACATTTCTGTATCCAATGTCCGCGCATATTCTCTCCAAGGAGCTAGTTTCCAGGTCCACGGGTTTCGATCTCCCAGACGTGTTCGACACGGTCACCACGGTAGCCTACAAGGTAGTCATACATATTAGTAGTCGGGTCGCAATGGCCTGGCACGAGGAGCATCTTGGTGCCAAGTGGCGGTAGCACCGTCTTCTTGGCATTATGGACATCCACTGGCTTCAAAATGCCATGTTCGTCGCCACCACCGTGGTATTCGAGTGCCGTTGGCAACTTCTCGCCGCTCACCAAGGAATGCACAAGAGGTGAGCCAGAGTCCAGTGAGACCGCCTTCGTGCCAGCATCAACCACTGCACGAGGCACAGCCGCCTTCGCATTTTTACTCATCACAGTCGTCAACACGAATAAGCTTTGCCGCCAATCACGTACAAACTCGCCATCCTTTCCCAGGTTCCGAGCATAGTCAGCATCGTTGAACAAGTACGACCCAGGCTGCACCTCCGTAAATACTCCACTCGCTGCTTCCAGTAGATATGTGCCAGTTCCACCTCCTGTAACCACCGCACACTTCAGTCCATTCTTCACCAATGCATCACGCACTGTCTTGGCCTTCTCAGCCACAGCTGCAATCACCTTCTGCTTCTCTCCGTAAGTGCGAATATGCTGAGCAGCACCATGGTACGCCTGAATGCCACATAGTTCCAGACTCGGTGCAAACCCCGCAATTTTCTCTGCCAAAGCTACAGCTTCTTCTACCGAGTCCACACCACAACGGTCCTGTCCAACGTTCACCTCCACAAGAGCTCGGAAGTTGATGCCACGAGTCTTGGCAACCTGTGCAGCCTGTTCCACTGTCTCCGCACTGTCAAACACCAAGGTCACGGTCGCTCCACCTGCTGCAAGCACCGCCATCCGTTCGTATCGCTCCGTCCCAAACACTTCATTGCTCAACAAAAGGTTGCGAACTCCCCCATTGAACATGGCTTCAGCCTCACACACCTTCTGACAGCACAGACCAGTCGCCTGCGACATGCGTAATTGCAATTTCCCCACTGAGGAGCACTTGTGAGCTTTAGCGTGAGGACGAATTTGCACATTGGGAAAATCACGAAGAGATTCAGGAAGAGCTTTGAGGTTTGACTCGAGAGCGTCCAAATCCACGAGCAAACAGGGCGTTTCTAGAGAGTTTAAGAGGTCGCCGACAGCTCCAGGGCGGCGACGAGACACATGGGAGAGTGAGGAGGAGAAATGGCGAAGAGATAGAGCGCTCACGGCAGTGAAAGCCGCCGCAGCAGCAGCTACGTTGGACACAGAGACTGAGCGCCACATGATCAACAAGTGATCATTTGTGGGATGCACATGAATTTCGGATGCAATACACTAAATATTTGTCTGAAACCTTAAACTACGCGCTAGACCCTCTAACATAACGTGACTGAGCCTTGTTTGAAGTAAATTTCGGACGCGTCGTTTCGTGCACATGGCTACATTATTATATTCATACTTGCGGTGGCGAGCGCGGCGCAGTAGATCAATTGACGCAGCCATGGCCATGGAGATCCGTGCAACGCCTGAGTCCGTGACATGGCAAGACCGCGAGATCCGCTTCGATATTTCAGCGGCGGCTGTGCATCTTCGCAAGGGCGAGACTCTCGTGGACGCCATCAACTCTGTTGAGGACACCAAAGGGAATAACGGAGACCGTGGCTCTTTAGAGATCACGAACCTGCGACTGCTGTGGGCGTCGCACAAGTCCGTGCGTACGAACCTTAGTATCGGCTACAGCTGTATCCAGAGCCTCAAGATCCGCACAGCCACATCAAACTGCGTGGCAGCACACAGGCGCTGTACGTCATGACCAAGTACGCAAACAGTCGCTTCGAGTTCATCTTCACGAGTTTGGTGAAGGCCAGCCCCAGGCTCTTTACTACTATCCAGGCGGTGTTCCGTTCGTACGAGACCACCAAACTTTATCGCGAGCTGAAACTGAGAGGAGCTATCATCAAGGAAAAGGAGTTGACACTACTGCCGCACGAACAAGTGTACACGAGGTTAAACGGCGTCTGGAACTTGTCCTCGGACCAAGGCAACTTGGGTACTTTCTTCGTGACCAATGTGCGCATCGTATGGCACGCTAATCTAGCCGAGAACTTCAACGTCAGCATCCCGTACATGCAGATCAACTCCGCTCGGATCCGTGGATCCAAGTTCGGCCCAGCGCTAGTCGTTGAGACTTCGGCTGCTAGTGGAGGCTATATCCTGGGCTTCCGTGTCGACCCGGAGGAGCGGCTTCATGAACTTTTAAGGAGATGCAGAGCCTGCACAGCGTCTTCTCGACCAATCCGATCTATGGCGTGGAGTTCGAGGTCGAGGAGAAACCGAGCCATTGGAACAGCTCAGACAACCGCGGAAGATGGATGACGTTGAGATCGAGGAGGACTACGCCAGCTCGATGGACGCCTTTGCAGCTTACTATGCTGCTGTCAATAAAAATCAAGATCGACCTCCAACTTTTTCCAAAGAACTCGGACTGGCTATCGAGAATCTACCTGACGGCTTTAGCATCGGCGATCTATGGTACGTGAACTAAAGAAGTGAGAAACGAACACGTCAACACGGACAGACAGCTTCGGTAGCAGATAAATAATGCCTGGGAAGTGCAGAATGGATGGGTGGGTCATCATTGCATCTCTATTGTGTCTGTTTCACTTGGTGTCTGCGACCTGCTTGTGATAAGCTGATGAAAACGCTTGAAAATAGGTCAAGCCAAACTTACCGCTAGCTAACAAGAGCCAAGAGCACAATGACCTCCACATCTCGGTTGAGCGGCATTCTGACCTGGAATTCGCTATCACCACCCCGGTACCGACGGAAGTTCACATCCTGATCCAGCACAGCCCAAACAGGTTCACTAAGTGCAATAGCGACGTCCAAACTTCCTGTTGTAGCCCCAACCGAGGCATCAGACTGGTTCAACTCGTCCTCCGTAGCCATAAAGTAGACCAGACCGTCGACCAAGTTTATGGGCGTGAATGGCTGTACTACGAGTGCTGGAAAGGAGTCGAATTCTGCGCCCCGGTACATGCCGAACTTGCTCCACTGACTCACTAGAAAGCCGCCTTCACTGTAGTCGAAGGCCAACTGCACACGTCGCTTGTTAGGTTGTGCTGAAATCCATCGCAGGGACTGCTCCAGCTCTTTGGATCAGCCAGCTCAATTCTATCACGAACCGAGGCGGCAACGCTCGACAGCGGAGCTTCCAGTAGCTGCTCAGCGGATAGCGAAAAGACCGGACAGAGCACACAATTGGGGAAATATCGAGAGGGAAGGACTAGTTGGTTGCGTGCGTTGACAGACGTTAGGAACTGGCGTGGCACGTGGCGTGCTGCCTCATTTGAACTCATACCCTGAGTTTCACACAAATGCACGCGAGCGCGGTGGACGCATTTCCAAATATGAGCAGTCAAGGCGACGAAGGTGGACACGGTTCGGTCGTTATTGCTGGCGTTGGCCTCAGTTTTGATCGCAGCGAGCTCGATCGCAGAAAAGCGGATCAAGCGGCCAGTGGTAGGCGGAGGGGCCAGCCCATTAGTGGCAGATGGTTGCACCTTAGGTGTGAGCTTGAAAGCGGTTGGATGGAATTTCTGAGCTTCTTCTCGTTCATCTGGTGTCATGTCATGCAGCTCCGCTTGGTAAGGACGAATGCACGGTGGTCTGGGCAGCATCACAACGTCAGCACCGGTCGACAGGCAGCGATACAGCGCACCCAGGTCTTCCACGAGCTGGAAGAAGCCAGCAGCATCGCAAATGACGTGGCGTATGCGCAGACCGATTGCCACTGAACCGCATGCAAAGCGAGTATGTTGCACACTCAGGATTGAGTCTCGAGTCAAACCTTCCTCGGTCGAGTCAAATAGTGGCAGCAATGCGTTACCACCATCGGGTAAATTGGCAGCGATCAATCGTGGTGGTGAGTCAGGTTTGTCGTTCTCTGTGACGCCTTGGAATGCATTGAGCAGCTCGCCACATTTCGCGGAGACCAACTTCCCTCCGGAACCGAGGTGCTCAATCTGGGCTGTATGATCCTTTTGGTTGACGGTGACACGGCCGGTTAAATGGGGATAATAGTCAAGCAGACGGGCTAGCGCGTGTCGAAGTCGTTTAAGTGGGATCACTTCGCGAGTTGAAGATGCCTCATGGGGATAGACGAACACGACAGAGATAGGCACGAAGGCCAGAGCCAATTGATCCAGTGGGCCGAGGAACACGGGAGATTCGAGATTTTGCAGCGACGATTCATCCGCACACTGCAGCAAGAATTGCTCTATCACAGTCACAATCGTCATGGCGTTGGGAGGGCGAATTGAAGAATGACACGGATGGAGGTTTGCCAGGGTCAAGTGTGTCTGATCGTATCCCGGAAGGCTCCCAGAGTGTTCCCAATGGTGAAACGTGTTGATTACGCTGGTGAGATGATTAGTACAGGCTTGAAAGGATACAAACAGATTTGAATGGATGGACGTACATGTACTATAAGCCCCTTGTAGGTAGGTGCCGTTGGTCGGCTGCATGAACTCGTGATATATGCCCTTCTCCAGTATGATATCGCTGCGGATCACGGCAAGCAGATCCGCGTTCTGGATGGTCGAAAGGCGATGCGCCACGATGATGGTGGTGCGCTGTTTCTGCGTCAGCAGCTAGTCCAGGGATATACAATTGTTCACTCTCGTTACTCTAGGTAGCTGCTCGCACCCTTATAGTAAAATGTTGCTAGAACCGCGGAAACCAGGTGCTACCATTGATCACATGGCTTCCACGGTCTAGAGTCCTGCGTTGCCAATTCAGCGATAGCGCTCTCTTTTTCTCTCGAAGCGGCGCGCTCCTGTGTGTTATACAAGAGGCGATACAGTGGTCATCAGGCAATTTATCAGCTCGTCGTGAAAACCGATCTCCACGATGATGCCTCCACTGTGCACTGTAATACGGTGCGCGTTCCAGATTGTAGGCAGTGTGTGATCGTAGTTGTACGAGAACTGGTCGGGAGTTTGTCAAACAATGTCTGCACGACCTATTCACTCTTCTCATCAACAGCACCAACCGCCTTAACTAGGAACATAATTGCCGGGCTCTTGATGACCGTACGAGCAATAGCAGTTCGATGCTTCGAGTAACCCGAATATGCACCGCACTCACCGACCTCCATGTTAAACCGCCGTGAAAGCTCCATCATTTTGCAATACCGACATGCCAGCAGTAGTTTGGGCATATTATGGTGCTTCAACAGTTAGCTTCTAAACTAATACGACCCGCGACGGTATTTTTGGCGCAATGGATCGGTAGTGGGGATCAAGACGACTCGCATCTGTTGTATCTGTTAGCCTTTCAAAACAGCGATCTTCTTGTTATTGAACGATGTAGAGTCGCACATAAGAGCGATGTACAAATAACAAGTGATTGTTTTTTCGATTGACGACTTTTTGTGGGACGAAAAAACTGGCTCTAGTTCTTGATGTTTTTGTTTTGTTTTTGCTCATCAATATCTGGTACCCTTTCCGCTACGTACAACCGGCATGCCGATAATGGCCGCGATTGAGATGTAGGATTTCCATCAGTCGACTAAGCAAGCTTAACATGGTACATCTTAGCAATGTCGTCGATGTTCAAGCCAGCAGTTTGCAGTGCTTTGTACGTCACCTCGTCGATGATACTTTCGTCCCTCAGGTATTTCTGCAGAGCTTTAGCGGTTATCTCACTCGCTTTGAATTTAGCGATTGGAAACGACAAGCCAAAAATGGCTCTCTTCGCCATCATCATCATCGTCGTCGTCGTCATCATCATCTACTGTTTTCGCGGTTCGCAGAGACTTCTTGCCGTTGCCCTCACTCAAACCTTCAGCCAGCGAGCGAGCAACGGGGAGTCAGTCGCAGTCGTCGTTGCGAGCTGGGCAGAGTCGATACTGGCTGAGATGACGTTGGTGCTGGCAAGAAGTGTAGCTGCGGCCACGAGTAGGAAGTAATGCAGACGCATGCTTGTTCCGATACGGCAGTCGTCGACGCTAGGTAAGTAGATAAGTAAGTAGTCTGGGGTGCTGCTTGGGAGGTAGCTTGCGAACTGAGTTTGAACCCGAGCAGAAGTTCTGCGAAAGGAGTTCGTCCTTGTCGATCACGTACTATACAGTATATTACGCAAAGACCCCGCCTTCAACATTTCAGAAGCTACAGGAGATTTGGCGTACAGAATTGCGTTTGATGAGTTATTCGCTAGCACAATGATAACGATATGGGTCGTTATTGGTACTGATTCTGTCAATAACAAATCCTTGCCGTTATCGTACAACTGTATTGACTTCTGGCATGATCAATTTCATCATCAACGTCGTGCTTGACATTAGACATGTAGCTAAACCATCATATCGGCGTTCACCTTTAATCTTAACCTTGCATCCAGTAAAGGATTGTACCTAGCAAAAGTGAACTAGGGGCCCTCTCCAGAGGAATTAGAGCCGTCGCCCTCGCTTATTTATACCTTGTTATTTACGAGAAGTCGTTTCTGGAGAAGCAGCTGGCTACTTGCCCAAGATGGACTTTGAAGTATTCACTTTTATGAGGCAAAAACCAGCCTACACCTCTCAATGAGAATCTCCCTGGTAGCAAGAGCCGGGGGTCAGCGACTGTGAGCGACCGCTCGTCAGGATATCGTGCCCTTCTTGGGATTGGTACTAAGTTCGCAATTTGCCTTCCAGCACCACTCCGTGTACCTACTATTTTAATATTTAGAAACGGCAATTAAACATCAAGATCATTTGCTATCAAGAGTCTATCTACTTAGCGTCGGCGACCTATAGTACGTAGGTCTGCAAAGACTCCCCGCAATCGGCTGCTGAGTCTCCCTTGCACGTGCTGAGTGGTTTGCTCAGCGGCAATTGTGGGATAGAGTATGGCCAATCTACGTTGCCATATTGCCTTCAATGTGGTCACAATTGTGAGCGACTATGCTCTCCTGTGGAGAACTCAGGAGGAAATCTAGCGTCCCGCTTGACTTTTCTGTACGGGGCCAGCAACACCGATCTGTCGTGCCGGTCAGTATAGCTGAAGGCACCGCCAGCAACACCGATCTGTCGTGCCGGTCAGTATAGCTGAAGGCACCGCCAGCAATGAAACCGAAAAGATGTCCTTGATGTGAGCTGTAACCTCGTAATTAACCGCCCTCCAAGTATCCAGGAATGGTTTCGGGTCGGATTGTACGTGGACTGTGTAATCGGTACAATCCACCACAATCCAACCTGTACTATGCAACCGCGAAATCAGTATTTTGGCTTGTCAAAAGGCGTTTTACGTGTGAGTTAGGTTAGGATGGTGACCTAGATGAGGACACCGACCTATTCTCGTTGGTTGGTCCATGTGCTAGAACTGCACCATGTCCAGCTACTCGATCTCCTTGGGAAATTCATACCCCACCAAACTCCCCACCTGACGATGTTTTCCATCCTCAGGTGAGGAGGTGGCAGTGCTCGCAAACTATTTTCGGACTTGTCGGGATTGTGAGCATTGATTCTCGATCTCCTTGGCTGTGAAGATACCGAACACATCACCGCTTGCTTAGATAGAGTCCCTCCTGCAGCCAGCAGCGTACCGGTTCCGTCATCAAAAGAAAGATGGCCTTGTTAACGTCACGGTGCTTCTCTTCTGGCTAGATTACACCAAGAGCAATATGCTTAAACACACACGCTGGTAGTCTCTGGCGTTCGTCAGTATGGCGGCACTATTTGCCGTGTCTGTCACGATGTAGCACTACAGTTTTGCTGTGGTATCACAAAAACTGGTATCGTGTGTGAGGCTTGCTGTTTAGTGCGATGTTGGGACCGGAAATCTCCTGGTTCGACTTGGATGAGAAATCTTTAGGAGCGCTGGTGTTTCGCTTAGCTACAGATTCAGCTGTGTTGCAAGCGATGACCTCCGAAATGCTCAACAGAGGGCTGGTAAATAACACTACACTCACCCTCGCCTTTGCGATCGCTTTCTACTACAGTTGGCAGATGACCCTCATCCTTTTGCCTTCATTTCGGGTGATGGTTCTGACATCATTTGTCCAAGCAAAGCAAACGGCTGGTACGTTTGGTAGCAAGAAGATCAACGACGCCGACATGGCTGCAGCTTCACTGTCTGTTGAGGCCATTAGCTCCATTCGCACTGTTGCCTCGTTTGGTATGGAAAAGCACTGAATTCAATCTATACAAGCTATCTGCATGTTTCGAAGAGAAGGGCATTAGAATTGGTATCTTCGGCGGTATGGTGTTTGGAGTAGCGCAAGGGCGACGGTCTTCGTTGCTGCATTCCTCTTTACGTCAGCGGACGCTGGATTTCTTGCGATGTGATCACGTTTGAAGATATGTGTCATGGTGATTGTAGTAATTACATGTATGACAAGTACTTTCGCGATGGGCATGGCAGCACAAGATGCCTTGGATGGCGCTAAGATAAAACAATCGGTGCAGCGTGTATGCAAGGTCATCGATCGCAAGCCATTGATTGATACGACCTCTAGCACTGGCCATTCATTGCCTCGGGTTGATGGAAACATTGAGTTCTGCTGTCACGAGATTCTCATCGAGTCTCGCGAGCAATGACTGCAAGTGCTGAGTGGTACTGAGGGACAGGGCTTCGTGCAACACACTCAGCGTCAAGGCAAAGAGGCGTTTATCGTCAACAGCAGCATGTAGCGATATGAATACATGTAAAGGACCAGTACGAGTTAGGAATAGTAAATGGACAGCCAAGTCCATTCCGGAATCTTAACTGAAGGAATAAAGTCGACTCCTGCTCTGGCCAAGTAGACGTGGGTTGACCACATTGATGACCTCAAGAAGGAATCTCAGACTCCACATCAACTCAACAACTCGAGTGACTTCGAGAGCAGACCTCGGGCACCTCGACCAACAACATAAGACTTCCTTTACCTACGTGCTACCACATCCACTCTGTCAGCTCACTACCAGTGAGTTGAAAGATTGCGACATCTGCAACCTTCAATCAGCTTACCCGGTTCGTCCAGACACCAGTCAAAATCTACAAGAACGACATCTTGAAAATTGCACGAGGCCAAACCATCGTTCTTGTAGATGCCAGTTACAGTTGCAGCGGCAAGAGCACAGCGATGTCACTGCTGGAGCGTTTCTACGATTCTACCGCCAGTGTGGTGATCCTAGACGGCGTCGATCTCAAGGAGCTAAACATGCAGAGGCTCTGCGAGCACATTTCTCTCATTAGTCAAGAGCCTGTGCTCTTTACGAGCACCATCGCAGTGAACCGCGCTCGGAAAGCCCGGTTCTACCCGAGAAGAAAGCATTGAGGCTACGAAGAAGGCTCACGCCTTCGAGACGACCAGTGTACTGGATAACGAGTGCGAACGGGTGATACGGGTTTCCTTGTTAAGTGACAACAATGTTCCTCAATGCGAAAGAAAAAAAAGAAAAGATACGGGCTTCCCTGGACGAATTGCTGGCACAGAAACAGCGCACCACCATCATCGTGGCGCATCGCCTTTCGACCATCCAGAACGCGGATCTAATTGCTGTAATCCGCAGCGGTATCATACTGGAGAAGGACGTACATCACGAGCTCATGCAGCCGACCAACGGCATCTACAAGGGACTAAGGGCAAGGCAGCTAAATACGCAGCAGCCAATGAATCTGTACTATTCATTTCACTTGTGCATTTTATCTTTAGGAATACTCTAGGACGTCGGACGAGAAAAAAGATCAATGAGACGCAGGACTCTGGAACCAATGCTGCCGATGGCAGTATCTATTGTACGCGGTCGTCCAACATCGGCTTAAACATTTGACTTCTCTGCTCACTAACGTCTACCTTTGAAGTGAATCGGGAAATTCGCAACACAACTATACAAGGCATAGCCAGCATACTCGGCATAGTCAGGAAAGAGAGGCAGTACTAGAAGTGGTTGAAGTGAAGCCGACATGAATTGTCAATATGCGCTCAGTGCGCGGGAACATGTATCACCCTCAGCTTGAGAGTTGGGTTCGAGTTGCGGGATTATATCAATCAATACAACATCGTTTTCCTACAGCCAGTAAGTTGCAATCTGTTTCGGTACTGGATGATGTCGAGGTAAAGCAGCAGGCATTTATTTCCTGAGTTACTTCTGTTTTCTTTCATCTTGGTTGGTATTCTTTCAGGGACAGTCCTACCTACACCCGACACAGTTGTGTCGATACTGGCCTCAGTAGTAGCGACTAAGAAGAAAAACGTATTTGCCAGCTGGTGGTCGTCCGCGCTGTAGCCAGCAATTTCAGGTGTTTGGAAGTCTGCTTGCTGATCAGACTGTCTCTTCAAATTGCCGCAATTGTTTGCTGTCAATTCCGCGCCACAAGCATGGTGACCCCTCGTCGTCGTCGTCAGTCGTCGTCTCGGCACAGTTCGCTTCACGAGCCTCTCGCTCGCCGGCCAGCAATGCCAGCCCTCAGCAGCTTCATTGTGGTGCACTGTCCCGAGAGACTGGTCGAGCCACTGCGCTAACGAGCAAAGCGGATAGTATGGCTGCCAGCGTTCAAAATGGCATCACTTGGCAGCGGCGCCGCTGTCTTAATCCAGTCCCTTTGTTTTCAGGCAGTCCTTCGAACTGATTAAATATGGGCAAAGTAGCCTTGGTGCTGACTTTGGAGTCAGGTCCTAATGGTGGCACAGCGAAGTCACGAGCGCAGTTTGGGCTCATTATTACTAACTTAGCTGACCATTGATCACAGCGCAATTATTGTTTACATGCATCGGTTATGTCACTTTATTTTTGCTTGGAAACGGACTTACATAAACTGCGGATGTAAACAACGATTGCGCTGTGATCAATGGTCCGGATGCACAAGTTAGTAGTAGTAATTTTGCTTGCAAACGCATGTCGTGACGAAGTTACTGGATGTGTGACTAAACTATACTAATTGCCACCATTAGGATGACACTCCAGGACTCCACACTCTTTCGAAGTCAAGCATTAGGACGCTTGCCGCGTGGCAATTAGGAAGGGAATGTACTAGAACCCACCACGGAGACCAATTGAATCGAACTAAGAAGGGACTGGAACTCCCTCAGGGGATTGAGTCGGCGTCCACGCGTACCGTTGTTAGAATGATAGCCATTTTGGAGAAGCAGCTGTGCTCATATATAAGATGGGCCTTTGGATGAGCCTTTGAAAAGCCCATCCAGATACTATCCGCTTTGCTACGAGACAAACGCGGCCAGCACTTCTCTCAATGAACGCACGCACCAAGAGTCGGTAGTCGTCATGCCGTTCTTCAGGATAGTGTAAACCACAATAAGCCTTTGTGGCTACAGGTAGCATTGCGCTAACGTAGTATGATCCAGCGTGAACAATAGTAGAGTACGTGATCGACAAGGGTGAACTCCTTTCGCAGAACTTCTGCTCGGATTCAAACTCAGTTCGCAAGCTGCCTCCCAAGCAGCACCCCAGACTACTTACTTATCTACTTACCCAGCGTCGACGACTGCCGTATCGGAACAAGCATGCGTCTGCATTACTTCCTACTCGTGGCCGCAGCCACACTTCTTGCCAGCACCAACGTCGTCTCAGCCAGTATCGACTCCGCTCAGCTCGCAACGACGACTGCGACTGGCTGCCTCCGCCTCCGCCCCCGCTGCTCACTTGCTGGCTGAAGGCTTGAACGAGGGCAACGGCAAGAGATCTCTGTGAATCGCGAAAACGGTGGATGAAGACGATGACGATGATGATGACGACGACGACGACGACGACGAAGAGAGGGGTATCACCATGTTGAGCGCGGATACGACAGCTAAACAATTGCGGCAATTCCTGAAGAGCAACAGTATGATCAGCAAGGTAGATTCCAAACACCTGAAAGTTGCTGGCTACAGCGCGGACGATTACCAACACATACAAGAAGCACGTTAAGCTTTCTTCTTAGTCGCTACTACTGAGGCCAGTATCGACACAACTGTGTCGGGTGTAGGTAGGACTGTCCCTGAAAGAATACCAACCAAGATGAAAGAAAACAGAAGTAACTCAGGAAATAAATGCCTGCTGCTCTTACCTCGACATCATCCAGTACCGAAACAGATTGCAACTTACTGGCTGTAGGAAAACGATGTTGTATTGATTGATATAATCCCGCAACTCGAACCCAACTCTCAAGCTGAGGGTGATACATGTTCCCGCGCACTGAGCGCATATTGACAATTCATGTCGGCTTCACTTCAACCACTTCTAGTACTGCTTCTCTTTCCTGACTATGCTGACTATGTCGAGTATGCTGGCTATGCCTTGCATAGTTGTGTTGCGAATTTCCCGATTCACTCCAAAGGTAGACGTTAGTGAGCAGAGAAGTCAAATGTTTAAGCGCCACGGTGATAACTGGAGGTTCGTGGTTAGCTGTTGGTCACTCTACGTTCTGTTCATGACTGTCATTTTCCTCGTGGATGCTTTGACGCTATCTCTGCTACCACGATCACAGACTCCGGCCAGGCAGACTACTCAAATGTGGCTACTCATAACATGTTTTTCGTGCATTCGCTTACAACTGCTTCCAAGTACGACAGCAGCTGAGGAGCACTGCTACGACCGATCCATCGGTCGACAGTGAAGAGTGGGGCATTTCGTCCGTCGCCGTCAAATGGAGAAGAGAAATCAAAAGGAGGATTCGATACTACTTCTGGAACCAAGCCTGAAACTCCAATACTTGAAGAACACGATCTGGCTTAAGAAGAAGGTCACACCCGAGCAAAATGTACGAGACGTTGAGCATCCGCTACAAGTCAGGGCGAACTACATATATCACATCTGCATTATGTACCTTAGCCGCTGCAGTACCTGCACAACAGATGAATCATACTAAACTTGACCAACCCTCCTAATAGTTTGATTAAGATTAAAAAAATAGAAAGAGGTTAACGCTTCTGATTGACAAGCATTAAATGAGATCTTTACGTCAAAGATCTCTTTGCAAGAGGTGTAACGACTGTGTGAGTACAATGGCGTTCCTACTACGTTCACTCTTCCTATTCATCGCCACGGAGCTTTTTCTCAATAGCAACCATCACGCCTTCGCCTCCATCGCCCCTCGCTCGTATTTTTCCTCCAACGCTCGCACATCACAGCCACCCTCAGACCCTGTCATCTTCGATGCTGCCAATGTACACGACAATCAAGATAGAATCCCTCCAATGTTCCTTGCAATTAACACCATAGCATACTTTATCATTTCATATGTTGCTTAGTTTGCAGTGGACCAACTGAAAGATTTGTCAGATTCTGGAATCTACACGACATTATCCTCGTCAAGATCCACGAAGCAGCTACGGAGGTGCGGCTAGAAGAATCGACATTTGAAGATACTTGAAGAGGGACACACGGCTACTTAATGAGTTCCTTGTTGTTGTTGTTGTTGTTGTTGTTCCTAGTTGGGGGACTTCCACTACGTGATTCACTTGAAGGTGGCCTTGGCGTCACCATATTTCCAGAGCAAGCAAGATGTGGAGGACTTTGAGGTGATGGTGCTGGAGAGCAAACCAAGAGTTGAGGAGCGAGCTAGTGGTAATTTCAATGCTTCGAGAAGTATTGCTATCGACGAGTTCCCAGTCATGGATGAAGATGCCATTGAGCGTTTCTGGGTGCAAAGGTGGAGGAGCGACGTCGACGACGCTGGGAGCTGTTCGAGAAGTGGAAACGCGAAGGAGAAGTTGAGGATGAACAACAAGTTGAACCCAAGCAAAGTGAACACGTCGACCCTACTAAAGCGAAGCCAGCGAAGTCGCCGCGGAAATCCAAAAGCAGATGTTGACCTTGGAGGAACTGCACGCCATGCCTACCAAGCAGCTTCGACAACTGCTGACTACACCCGAGAGCACGACCCAGCTCCGTGCAGCCATCTCGGCCATCCTAGACGATCGCCTCACCTTGCTTGAGCAACGTGAAGAAGCACCCTACATGCCAGGAAAACCGCAGCAGGAAGCCCCAAAACTGACACTCCATCGTGACGAACTGTGAGTGTTTTCGGCAATCAGTTGACAAGAACCATGCTGCTGATGTAGTATTCAAATGAGCTTAAACCAAAAGAGAGCAAGACTGATGTCCAACCTAGATGAGATCTGCGACGTTCATTGGCATCTCATCAATCTGCGTGCTATAGTACTGCTCGATGTCACGCAGAATGCGGATATCGTCGTCCTTGACAAAGTTGATGGCAACACCCTTGCGTCCGAAACGACCGGAACGACCAATGCGGTGAATGTACAGCTCGCGGTTGTTGGGCAGGTCGTAGCAGATAACCAGGGACACTTGCTGCACATCCAGACCACGGCCCCAGACATCTGTTGTGATAAGTACACGAGAACCCCGGGCGAAACTCCTGCATGATTGCGTCACGCTCCTTTTGCGGCATGTCGCCATGCATGGCCGAAACGGTAAAGTTGGCTTCACGCATCTTGGACGTCAGCCAGTCCACCTTCCGCTTCGTGTTACAGAAGATCACGGCCTGTGTGATTGTCAGCGTGTCGTAAAGGTCGCAGAGCGTGTCGAATTTCCACTCTTCTTTCTCCACAGCCACAAAGAACTGCTTAATGCCCTCAAGTGTAAGCTCATCGCGTTTTACCAAGACTTTCACCGGTTCATTCATGAACTTGCGGGTCAAGTCCAGCACCTCCTGCGGCATGGTAGCCGACACCAGCAACACCTGGGTTGACGGTGGCAGGTAGCGGTAGATGTCATAAATCTGTTCCTTAAACCCCTTGTTCAGCATCTCATCCGCCTCATCAATCACCAGCATCTTGATGTTGCGAGTGCGCAGGTTGCGACGACGGATCATGTCGAATATCCGGCCGGGGTACCCGAGACCACCTGCACTCCAAAGTCCAGACGGCGGATATCTTCTCCTACACTCTTGCCACCAATGCAGGCATGGCACTGCACGTTCATAAAGTCTCCTAGAGCCAGCACCACCTTTTGCGTCTGCTCTGCTAGCTCGCGTGTCGGGGAGATCACCAGAGCTTGAGTTTCATTGCTGGACGTGTCCAGAGACTGCAAAATAGAGATGGAGAACACCGCCGTCTTGCCCGTACCGGACTGGGACTGGGCAATCAGATCACGTCCTTGAATAGCTGGCTTAATGGCTCGTTGCTGGATGGCAGAAGGCTTCTCAAAGCCTGTTTAAACAGAATAATACCAGTTAGGTTCAAAAGGTCATTGTAAAAGCCATCTCCTGACTGCTGCAGAGCGAATTAAAGCTTCAAAATTGACAGCAAGTAACTTGACACTCGTACCATACGAGTAGACGCCTCGAAGGAGGTCTTCCTTGAGTCCCATGGCCTCAAAAGTCGGGAAAACTGTGATGTCCTTGGACGTCGTGAACTCCACCGTCTCTCCGTCATCTTCATCCACAAGTCGAGTGCCTACAGAGATGAATAGGGTATCAAAAGAAAGAGGAGAGCGTTAGCTACATTCTCATACTGGTGGTTCCTTGTGGAGTTGAGTTGCGAGCGAGAGAGGGAGGTCCTTACGTCGCTTTGTATCTTCCCGCCCCATATTTGTTAGCAGTTTGGCAGTCGTTTGAATCGTTGGTTTAGGTTGAGGGGGATCAGAATTTTGGAATCAGAAAGACTCAGAATCGGAGTCTGTGGGGTTCTAAAAGATTCTAAAAAGACTTTTGCACGAAATAATAGTATGTTTATCCAAGTCAGTTCTCAAAGTTAACTTCCTTTTCTTACAAGCAGTAGGTGTATAAAACCTTCGTAAAGGGGGTACTTTCAGTCATCATACTAAGACAGGTTGAAGGTTCAAGAACAGCTGCAGCAGAAGAATTGAATAACGTAGGTTCTTAGCAAAATTTGATGATACTATGTTAATTCCTGGACCCAACCATGGCTTCAGTTGGGTCATACGTGTACGTCGCGTTTGAAAACTGCTAGATGTATATCTGAATACCCACACAAAAGAGCAACAACAAAATCATTTGCGGTAAATGGCTAAGTTCTGCCCGCCCCTGTGCATGTTTTGATATTATCTCCGATGCAACGACCACGACAGAAAACGTGAATGGATGTGATAGAGATGGGGTCCACGAATATGTGTGGAGAGCATACAAACTAACTAAGGAACTCGGAAACATCGTTCCAGGCTGAAGACTCCATCTATGTGAAAGCACAACGTGATAGTGAATCACCAGCGAACTCATACATCAGTGGTCGCCAATGTGCCGAATCATGTGTTCCTTTACACCCATCCTAGGATGTTTCACTAAGGCGTCCCAAATATAAAAGGTGAGAATCCTGGACTTCAGTTCGCAATTAGCTCCTCACCAAGCAAGTTGAGAGCGGAGATGCGCGCTATGTGCCGCGTTCTGCTCATGTCTGCCGTTTGTCTTGTTGCAAGCTTCAACGCTGTCTCCGCTGTCACGACCACAGACTTCGATCAGACAGACCCCTCCAATGCGCTCTCGGACGGCGCGCTTTTGACGCAGTCACGTACAGCTGCTGTCAAATACAACAACAGCCCACGATTTCTGAGGGCTTCTGTCACGGCCGAACTATCGACCGACAGTGAGGAGCAGGGCATCTCGTCTGTCATCGCCAAATTAGAAGCCAAACTAAAAGCCACACTCAAGAAGATGGGCATTACGCCGGCCCTGTTGACCAAAATCAAAAGGAGAATCCGATACTACTTCTGGAACCAAATGTGGAACATCCGATACACGATCTGGCTCAAGAAGAAGGTGACACCGAGCAAATGTATGAGAAGTTAAGCGTCCGCTACACATCAGGGCCGTACCACAAGAACTACCGCATCTACGTCAAGTACCTCAGGATGTACGAATATTATTATGGTCCAGCGTACAATCCTTTGATTATATACGGGCCGAAGGTAAACTGGTAGTAGCTCCTCAACTAGATTAGCATTTCGTTTGGTGGTCGTCATGCTGGCAGTGCCTGGTCTCAGCAGCAGAAGTGCCATCTGAACCCTGTTGTGGCATACTCTGCAGCTCCCTGGCAATCGTGTCCCTACGCCAAATAAGCTCTTCTTGATACCGTGCACCTGCGACTGCCTATCGGCGAACGAGATTTTATAGGTACCACGGATGTTTGGGTTACGATGTTATATTTTATGCGTTCTAAATTTGTTTTTTAGAACAAAATTCTAATTCTCGATACTGTAAAGTTGCCCATCAAAATTGCCATTTGTGCATTTCCACCCTCCGGTAGAGGCTCAGCGATGCGTGGGGACCTACAGCGCTCTAAGACGGCAGCTCACACGCATTCCGAGCCTTTGGAGTCGTCTCCTCGACTGGCGACCCACTTGGCGACGCAATGGCTCGCGTCCATGGACGAAATGCGGGACGAAGACGCCATGGACAAGTCTCCGATACCTAAAACCCAACAAGTCACCCTGAAACCTCGTCAACCTAACTGCAATGCCCCAAATCTAGCTACTAAACCAGTTTGTAAAGAGAGAACTGCAAAAGTACCAATCGGAAAACACTCATTTAGAGCAAGAAGTACAAAATAAAAAACCGAAGAGAAAATATCGCAAGTCGACGATTAACGTGCGGAAGGTGAGTTAGATAAGACTGCAGTTTTTATCGTTGGTTAACTGTTAACTTTATTTTTTGTAGGAAGAAAAGGCGCATTTATTGGAAGAATTGGCAGAGCTACATACGAAGATAGAAGAGTTAAAAGCACGAGCTTTCGCTTCGTGCGTTGGGGTGGAAGCAAGAACGCCAAGTGAGCTCCAGAGCGTGAATCGCGTGCTACGGCGTGCTATTCAGGCTCAACAGCTAGAATGCACAAAAATCCATGCACTCATGTCGGAGTACTCTTTATTTGTAGGTCTTGTTTGTTTGTACTACTGCTTTGGTATAAATGTAGTGTGACTTATTGTGTGTGCTTGATTTCATTGTGTCTGCAGAACATCCGAGCGGGTAGTCCTATTCATCGACCTATTCACTTACACAAGGATCAGCATTCTAGGAAAGATACGCTTTTGGGGATGAAAAACAAGGTACTCGAGGATGGAGCAAAGTTTCTGCGTGATCGACTCCCGTGTGTGGACCCTTGCAAGCCTATGAGAGAAGACCACGGCTACGAGGCCTCGAACGGCGATTTTTACGCCTCCTACATCTGTACGATGCAGTTCGAGAACTCAGTGAAGGAGGTGTACGATATTTTGCTCGGGTATTTCAGCAACATCGAAATCAGCGTGTCAGAGAAGCTGGGCAACATTACAGTCCGCGAGGACGACGACAGTATGGCCCCTGGTATCACGACGAATCGGATGGTATCCACAACTATCGGAGGATTACGCATGGAGTCAAACACGGTGTACTTCTCCCGATACGACGAAGGCGACGAAGAGGTGGGACATCAGAACGGATACGGCATTTTCGTGGCCGACTACGTCGATGAAGACGAGCTAAATCCGTATCACCCTCACGAACGGATTCGACGAGACTTTAGCACCGTGTTGGAGCTTACGTCCTACCCGATCAAGCATGGCGTACGAACAAGGTCGGAAAACACGAAAGAGGGACATGTAGTGGTGCTCACGCGGTGGGTGCACAGTAAGACCTATCATCCCGAGTACGAGATTCCGCAGACCGGTTGGCTTGAGATGCGAGACAATACCGAGCGATGGATCCAAACACTTCATCACACCATGATGGAACGACTTTCACCAGTAGTCTGCTGCAGGCGATAAGCATGGCTAGGCATTTGGGTATAATTTAACTTATTATAAAGTATCCCAAACTATAACCACATCCCTATTTTATCTATTCTATGGCCCGCGATCACTCGAAAAGTGTTTACTGGCCATCCTTATCAGAGCTCTTGGCGATGAACCGATATCTCGCTGGCCTTGACGGTGATGACGCCACGCCTCCAATCGGTCGGTCTGCCCGTCTCACGGCACCCAATGGTGGTGGTCCTGACGCAGTCGGAGCCTCCACCTTTGCGTCAGCCTTCCGTGTCTTCGACCCGTTACGATCGATGCCCAATCCGAGTCTCCTCCGAGCTATGATGTCTTCCAACACCAGCGCATCCTCGTCACCTTTGTCGTCGTCGTCGTCAACAGCTGCCGATGTCGTAGACCCTGCAAAGCCCTGGGTGGCGCTGATGGAGCCTAGGACAGCAGTAAATAACATAACATTTCAACGGGGAGAGGATACTTTGACAGATGCGGAGACGTCGAATTGGGGGACGATGGAGAGCGTTGGTCACGTTAAGAAAAGTGGAGTGCAAAGCACTGCCGGTAATAAGAGAGAGATGAGCGAGAAGAATGGGAGTCAAAACGATGGAGAAGAGAATGGTGAGAGCAGCAGTGAGAAGACGGAGGAAAAGTCCAAACGGAAAAGAAAATATCGGAAGGCAACGCACACTATACGAAAAGAGGAGAAGGAGCAGCTTCTGAAGGAAATGGAAACTCTAAAGGCTAATATTGCGGACTTGAGAAACCAAACGAGAACACCATTTGACGAGGAAAAAGAACTTGTGATGAGAAAAAGAGAGACTGCAAGGATTCTACGAGAAGGCGTGCAGCAACGTCAGCAAACCTTCAGCGAACTATCCTCCATTATGTCAGAGTACACGTTGTGTGTGAGTACCTTTTAAAACGGAGTAGCTCTGTTGTGGTTAGATTGCTAACGCTTTGTACTGTGCACCGGGATTTTACAGACTATTCAATCGGGAAGCCCACTGCAAGATGTCATTTATCTGACGAACGATGAACAATCTCGGCGCGATACATTGGAGGCGCTTAAGCCCAGAAAATTGGAGAAGGCGTTGCGCTTCATGAAAATTCGGCGGCCCAAGCTTGATCCGTGCAACACAATGGGCGAAGAACGTCGTTACGAAGCCGAGAATGGTGATTTTTGCTCAACTCGCTTCACTGTGACGCAATTTGAAGAAGCGCGGAGCGTAAAGCAGGTTTTCGACCTGCTGCTTTTCTACTTTTGCAACATTGAGATCAGTGTGTCTGAGAAGATTGGCCATATCACGATCCGCGAAGACGATGGTGACGACGACAAAGGGATCGTTCAGAACCGTCTGGTATCAACTACACACAAGCACGTCAAAATGGAGTCGAACACAGTGATGTTCTCGCACTATTACGACGGCAGTATTGGCAAGCGCAATGGTCCAGGCGACAGCAGTTATGGGCTTATCGTCGCGGACTTTGTGGACGAGGACGAGCGGCATCCTTATCTCCCAGACCAGCGCGTGCGACGAGATGTAAACGCCGTGTTGGAAATTCGTGAGTTCATCCCCAGCGCCCGAAATCGGTTGCTGGTGAGCTATCATCGCGCAAGCCTGTCATTGTACTCAGCAGGTGGGTGCAGAATCGAATGCACTATCCGTGCTTCCCCGTTTGCACGGACGGATGGTACGAGTTGCGTAATAACATGGATCTATGGGGCGCGCACTGCATCGCACCATCGTGGAAAATCTCCGGCCACGCTCGTAAGCACTGCAACAATCAACGGATATGGATGAATATCCGCGTCTTTCCGACAGATAGAATCTTGGGATTGCTGTCTCACTAAGTAAGGTGCTATATTGACCTATCACATTGCTTCAATAGTGTATTTTAGCCAATAGTATTTATTAGGGGTAGGTTTATCGTTCCAACATCTTCAGACAAATATTTGTCGGAAGTCTTGCAAAAATATGTATATCCCTTTACAAACACCAAGACAAAAGCATATTTTCAGGATATTGTTGCTATTCAGACAATTAGGCACAACCTAATATAGGAGGACAGAAGTGCTGGCAGGCTACCATTCTTCAGCACTTTACGAAAAGTATAAGACATCGCAGTAGGCAACATGAGCCTCTCCGCTTTCGTGCCGGCGAATACCCAAAGGCCCGCGTCACGGCGATTAGCGCTTTCAAGCGAATGCTAGAGGTTGAGAATGTTAGCATGGAATTAGTCCAAGCTTGCATTCTCATGGACACCTCCGGTAAACGTATGGCTGCTACGATGGATCGATTCGGCTACTATCTCGCGACTAATGAAGGTAAGAAAGGTAAGCTTGCCCGCAACACGGCGTCATCGTATTATAGAAACGTTAAGCTATGGTTGTTCGACCAGTATCCTCATCTCCGTGTGCCTACGGAGTTGATGCTGTTAAAGCAAGGGAAAACATTAGACAAACACTGCTTAAAACGTGAAAAAGGAGGTTTAATTAGTAAGGCACCTCCCTGCACTAAGGAGGATTTACGGTCTCTTATTCGCTATGTCTACAGTACAGCACGGGTCAATTCTGACTACCAGGATGCCGCGCTTGCATGCTTGATGTGGCACTGCTTTGGTCGGTCATCCGATCTTGGCTACATACACAAACAACATGTGTCAGTCTCAGCTGACGGCGCGTTTTACCTGCGATTGCTTCGCGTCAAAACGGCGGAGGAACAGGGACTTACACTTGTACCTGACAAAGATGACTTCCTCATGTGCCCATTGCACTCGTTGGCAGTGGCGCTGGCAACCCAAGAAGCTCCGTGTGCGTCGCTGCTCGGTCAGCTTCCAGAGCTGGTGTCGGCAGATACTTCCCCAATCGATCCTGGTGCCCCGCTTCACGATTTGCTGACAGCTGAACCAGCTCACTTCAAGTCGCTCTGGTCCCTACCACGACGTTACCTACAAGCACACAAGCACAGGTAAGCATCACCCCAACGCGGAAGAGGGCACAGGCTGGAGATGTGAAGCGAGGCGAAGATGGCGTCCAGGCTTACGTGAACAGGATGCTCAAGCGTGTAACAGAGCCCGCTGGCGCTACGGCGAACTTGACATCCCATTCCTTCCGACGCGGCGGGGCTCAACACGCCAACGGGGACGACCATCTCGCTGCTCAATGGATCTTTGACCGCGGCGCGTGGGATATGAGCAAGACCAACAAGGCCTTTGCGTATATCACCAACACGCCACGGGAAGATCGCAAGGTAGCACGAGTACTGAGCGGTTGGGATGCCGACGCATCTCCCACGGTCGTCGACATCGCAACGCTAGACCATGCAACCCGGGAGAGGCTTGGACGCTTGCAAGGGTTCCTGTTCAGTTCCTGTACAGGCATGACGGAACAACGGCTCAACGTGAGTTGCAAGGTCCTTAGTGTCCTCACAGCGTACCTTGTTCGGTACTACCCGCAGCTCAAGGCTCTTGCGCCAAATGCTCCGATCGTCACGCGTGTAGAGGAGTGCTTGCTTGCTGCTGGCATCTCCATGGCCGACTTGCTTGCGTGGTCGGTGGCGCTGAACGACGAAGCAGCTGTACCTGATCAAGAACAAGATCAAAGCCAAGAGAAGACGCCTGCTTGCAAAGATTGTCACCTTTCAGCTGTCATTGATGAGCTTATCGCAATGAATCGAAGCCTAGCTGCACGCCTGACCATTGTCGAGGCCGCTCTACTGAAGTCTAAAGGCATACGAACAACCACTGAAGAAGATCAAGCACAAGATACGTCAGGTCAAGAACCAAAGCCCAAGCGCAGGAAGAAACAAGCAACAAACCTGTCTGCGACGTGGTACGAATGGTACACGAAGGTACCACGTGTCTGGAGCTCGGCCGAACGACAGAAGAAGTCCGAGTCCCGCCACGTCGTCGCCTTCATGAAGCTGTTCATGGACAGCGGCTTCGTGCTTGACCCCAACGCTGCGGACTACAAGGACAGCGTCCTCGAGGTTGGTCGGCAGGCTGAAGTCGCCGTGTTTGCCTTCCTGCAGGCACGTGGCATCAAAGCGAAAGGCTCTGGCAGCGTGCTGCGTGAGATGCGCAAGCTGCACCGATCTGGGGTGCTCGACTTGCGCATCGCTGCATACAACTTACTCCTCAGCACCGAGCGAATCGTTGATCCAGCACCCTACGACACACAGCGCATACTTAACATTGTAGGTAACGCGTAGGCAGTCAGTAATGCATGCAATACATATTACATCACGCCTCGTAGTAGATTACATGCACACCCACGATAAATAGGACACACTCGTACATAATAGTAGCTCACGCACTTGGTATAGAACACAAAGGTTAACCTCCTTGCGGAACACCAATGTTAACCTCTAAGCCAAGCACACTCACTCAACAAACTCATAGGCACAGTCCAGA
>VKKV01000386.1:0-13202 GCA_008080845.1 Phytophthora kernoviae | reverse complement strand
TTTTGCTCAACTCGCTTCACTGTGACGCAATTTGAAGAAGCGCGGAGCGTAAAGCAGGTTTTTCGACCTGCTGCTTTTCTACTGCAACATTGAGATCAGTGTGTCACGAAGAAGATTGGCCATATCACGATCCGCGAAGACGATGAGGCGACGACGACAAGGGATCGTTCAGAACCGTCTGGTATCAACTACACACAAGCACACGTCAAAATGGAGTCGAACACAGTGATGTTCTCGCACTATTACGACGGCAGTATTGGCAAGCGCAATGGTCAGGCGACAGCAGTTATGGGCTTATCGTCGCGGACTTTGTGGACGAGGACGAGCGGCATCCTTATCTCCCAGACCAGCGCGTGCGACGAGATGTAAACGCCGTGTTGGAAATTCGTGAGTTCATCCCCAGCGCCCGAAATCGGTTGCTGGTGAGCTATCATCGCGCAAGCCTGTCATTGTACTCAGCAGGTGGGTGCAGAATCGAATGCACTATCCGTGCTTCCCGTTTGCACGGACGGATGGTACGATTGCGTAATGAGATGGAATTTCAGTTGACTTGTACATAGTATCTGCATATGTGTAATTTAAGATCTCCATGGGAATCACAGACGGCATAACTTGTCCACCGTAAAAAACGGTATGGATGAATATCCGCGTCTTTCCGACAGATAGAATCTTGGGATTGCTGTCCCACTAAGTAAGGTGCTATATTGACCTATCACATTGCTTCAATAGTGTATTTTAGCCAATAGTATTTATTAGGGGTAGGTTTATCGTTCCAACATCTTCCGACAAATATTTGTCGGAAGTCTTTAAAATATGTATATCCTTTACAAACACCAAGACAAAAACATATTTTCAGGATATTGTTGCTATTCAGACAATTAGGCACAACCTAACATAGGAGGACAGAAGTGCTGGCAGGCTACCATTCTTCAGCACTTTACGAAAAGTATAAGACATCGCAGTAGGCAACATGAGCCTCTCCGCTTTCGTGCCAGCGAATACCCAAAAGGCCCGCGTCACGGCGATTAGCGCTTTCAAGCGAATGCTAGAGGTTGAGAATGTTAGCATGGAATTAGTCCAAGCTTGCATTCTCATGGACACCTCTGGTAAACGTATGGCTGCTACGATGGATCGATTCGGCTACTATCTCGCGACTAATGAAGGTAAGAAAGGTAAGCTTGCCCGCAACACGGCGTCATCGTATTATAGAAACGTTAAGCTATGGTTGTTCGACCAGTATCCTCATCTCCGTGTGCCTACGGAGTTGATGCTGTTAAAGCAAGGGAAAACATTAGACAAACACTGCTTAAAACGTGAAAAAGGAGGTTTAATTAGTAAGGCACCTCCCTGCACTAAGGAGGATTTACGGTCTCTTATTCGCTATGTCTACAGTACAGCACGGGTCAATTCTGACTACCAGGATGCCGCACTTGCATGCTTGATGTGGCACTGCTTTGGTCGGTCATCCGATCTTGGCTACATACACAAGCAACATGTGTCAGTCTCAGCTGACGGCGCGTTTTACCTGCGATTGCTTCGCGTCAAAACGGCGGAGGAACAGGGACTTACACTCGTACCTGACAAAGATGACTTCCTCACGTGCCCATTGCACTCGTTGGCAGTGGCGCTGGCAACCCAAGAAGCTCCGTGTGCGTCGCTGCTCGGTCAGCTTCCAGAGCTGGTGTCGGCAGATGCTTCCCCAATCGATCCTGGTGCCCCTTCACGATTTGCTGACAGCTGAACCAGCCTCACTTCAAGTCGCTTTGGTCCCTACCGCGACGTTACCTACAAGCACACAAGCACAGGTAAGCATCACCCCAACGCGGAAGAGGGCACAGGCTGGAGATGTGAAGCGAGGCGAAGATGGCGTCAGGCTTACGTGAACAGGATGCTCAAGCGCGTAACAGAGCCCGCTGGCGCTACGGCGGACAGGACATCCCATTCCTTCCGACGCGGCGGGGCTCAACACGCCAACGGGGACGACCATCTCGCTGCTCAATGGATCTTTGACCGCGGCGCGTGGGATATGAGCAAGACCAACAAGGCCTTTGCGTATATCACCAACACGCCACGGGAAGATCGCAAGGTAGCACGAGTACTGAGCGGTTGGGATGCCGACGCATCTCCCACGGTCGTCGACATCGCAACGCTAGACCATGCAACCCGGGAGAGGCTTGGACGCTTGCAAGGGTTCCTGTTCAGTTCCTGTACAGGCATGACGGAACAACGGCTCAACGTGAGTTGCAAGGTCCTTAGTGTCCTCACAGCGTACCTTGTTCGGTACTACCCGCAGCTCAAGGCTCTTGCGCCAAATGCTCCGATCGTCACGCGTGTAGAGGAGTGCTTGCTTGCTGCTGGCATCTCCATGGCCGACTTGCTTGCGTGGTCGGTGGCGCTGAACGACGAAGCAGCTGTACCTGATCAAGAACAAGATCAAAGCCAAGAGAAGACGCCTGCTTGCAAAGATTGTCACCTTTCAGCTGTCATTGATGAGCTTATCGCAATGAATCGAAGCCTAGCTGCACGCCTGACCATTGTCGAGGCCGCTCTACTGAAGTCTAAAGGCATACGAACAACCACTGAAGAAGATCAAGCACAAGATACGTCAGGTCAAGAACCAAAGCCCAAGCGCAGGAAGAAACAAGCAACAAACCTGTCTGCGACGTGGTACGAATGGTACACGAAGGTACCACGTGTCTGGAGCTCGGCCGAACGACAGAAGAAGTCCGAGTCCCGCCACGTCGTCGCCTTCATGAAGCTGTTCATGGACAGCGGCTTCGTGCTTGACCTCAACGCTGCGGACTACAAGGACAGCGTCCTCGAGGTTGGTCGGCAGGCTGAAGTCGCCGTGTTTGCCTTCCTGCAGGCACGTGGCATCAAAGCGAAAGGCTCTGGCAGCGTGCTGCGTGAGATGCGCAAGCTGCACCGATCTGGGGTGCTCGACTTGCGCATCGCTGCATACAACTTACTCCTCAGCACCGAGCGAATCGTTGATCCAGCACCCTACGACACACAGCGCATACTTAACATTGTAGGTAACGTAGGCAGTCAGTAATGCATGCAATACATATTACATCACGCCTCGTAGTAGATTACATGCACACCCACGATAAATAGGACACACTCGTACATAATAGTAGCTCACGCACTTGGTATAGAACACAAAGGTTAACCTCCTTGCGGAACACCAATGTTAACCTCTAAGCCAAGCACACTCACTCAACAAACTCATAGGCACAGTCCAGACACATATCAATGCATACATATGACATACAACGAGAAGCAAGGGATCTTCATGCACTCACACAGGACCTCAACGCGCACACATCACAACAAGAGCATAGAACATCACACACATAGAAACAATAGCATATAGCATCACATGAATACAACATCATAGCAGGGATAACAACACTGGCAGCGACAGTGTAGCACACGACGCCTCCACCCCAATAATATTCGATTGACGATGGCCTGAATCGAACAGGCTACCTCAGGACCGAAGTCCTGCGCTCATCCAATGAGCTTCATCGTCGGAGGTGGTGGGGGGCGGAGGCAGCTGGGCGGGAAGAGCCAATGGGAAGATCGTTGGGCAAGAGGTGAGAGGAGGTCTGCGGGTAAGGCCCCAAATGAAGACTGAGAGCTTGCGGCTCTCAGTCGGCGATACCCCAGTCGCCTGGATGCGAACTGAGCTGTTGTGAGCCAGTGGTTGTCCACATGTCTACCCACCTATGCGTGGTTCACGCCTATTGACCAAGTTTAACCTAGCTAAGGTTTTCTTTGACTGGCTGTCGCAGACCGGCCATTATTGAACGTTTAATGGCTTCTAATAGTAGACCCCGCCACCGAAGTCTGGCTTCATTAATGAATTTGCGGCCTCAGATGCACATTGCTCCGAGGCCTTATATACATGCATATAGAAAAAGTCGATTTTCTCGACTCAGAGGCCGTTGTAGGCCATTTCCTTACACCTGTAACTCTCGTACGAAAGCTGACACACGTAACAGAATCAATACACCTAATAACCCTAAACCTTATTATATCGGTTAGTAACCGGTTTTGTTTGGCCTTTCTACGGTTGTCCCAAGTGTCGGAAAGTGTCGGAAGTGTCGGAACCGTTGCGATATGGATGAATATCATCACTTATCCGACCATACTTAATGTTTGTATCCCACGTCGGAGGCCAATCAAATGTTTTTAATTAGTTTTGACCAATCCAAATCAACTTGAAAGTATATTTCAACCAATAGTATTATATAGGTTAGATGGGTCCTCTAAGCCAGCCCTTCCGACGTATCGGGTCGGAGGCGCGCGTAAACTATGTGTATACCTATTCAAATTCCAAGTGACAAACGTATCACTTGCATATTTGCAACTTATCCGACAAAGGATGGGATTAGAAGAGCTCAAACCTGGCAACACCAGGCGAGCTAAGGCAACTGTCATCAAGGTGTTTAAAACCTTTGTTAAGAATGAGGGTGTGGAGTTTGAATATGTGAAAGAATCTATTGAGCGTGATGCTACTGGGCAATGTTTTGTATCTGTATTGGACAAGTTTGGTATGCATCTTGCGTTTAACGAGAGTAAGATGGCTGCTTGAGCTCTTCCCCACGCAGCGACACATAGTCGAAGCAAAATTACTTAGTATGGGGAAGACATCAGAAATTTTTGTATGAAACGGGATGGAAAAGTAGTTAACGAGGCTCCACCATGTTCAAAGAGTGACTTGAAAAAATGATGTTGTATTTGTATAAAAATGCATGTACGTCAGTGACTACCAGGACATTGCATTGCTGTGTCTGTTGTGGTACCTGTTCGGACGGGCGTCAAACCTGTCGCTGGTCCGTAAAGAGAACCTCTCCATCGATGCAGCCGATGTGCTCTTCGTGCGCTTCATCCGCATGAAGACGGCCGAAGAGCAGGGGCTGTCACTGTTTCCGGACGCCGACTTCGTCACCTGCCCGCTGTATGCGATCGCGTTAGCTCTCACCACCCAAGCTGCTCCGTGTGTCGACCTGCTGGATAATCTCCCCGTGCTGCCGGTCAAGCTGCCGTCACGCTGTCTCCGGCCACGCCGCTGCTGAATATCCTCGACCACTCAGTCGAGTTTGTGGCGCTTGGTGCCGCTGCTAGTGCAGAGGCTGCTGCGTGTAAGGGTGGTGACACGACACCGACGATCTACACACACGTCAACCGTATCCTTGGTCGTGTAGCTGGTGTGGCTGGCGTTCAAGCCGCGCTGACGTCGCACTCTTTTCGCCGTGGTGGAGCTCAGCATGTCAATGGCTTCGACGGCCTCACGCACCGCTGGATCTTCGACCGTGGTGCCTGGAACATGAGCACAACAAACAAGGGATTCAACTACATTTTCAACACAAGTCGAGAGGATCACAAGGTCAGCAAGGCGCTCAGCGGGTACGCCACGGAGGCGAAGGTGTTGCTGTCAGACATGAAGCCCTTCGACGCGCAGACGCAGGAGAAGGTCACTGTCGTCCAGCGCTCCCTGTTCATGACATGCTACAAGCTAGAACTGAAACAGGGTGGACAGCCACTCTGCTTCTAGCATACACTGTATGCGCGTAGTTAGGAAGCGTAAGTCTTACTTAGATTTACTATAAAAATACACGACAACGTGAAGCAGGGTGGACAACCACTCTGTTTCTAGCATACACTGTATGCGTGTATGAGAAGTGTAAGGCTTTACTTAGATTTACTATAGAAATACACGACAACGTGTATTTCTAATACAAAAGCAAAGCTATTTAGGTAGAAAAATGAAAACTGTATTTATGTCGGCCCGCCGCGTGGCCTCTTAGCAGACCTAGCTAAAAGAATATCTAATTGCATGGTGAGGGCTATGGTTGGCCCTCACGTGTTGCACCTATGCATGCGTCTTATTGGTCGAAAGGTACCTCTTTCTACCAATAGTAGCGCCTAAGCGCCCGCCACTAATAACCAATCAGTGGCGGCTCGAAATGATTGTAATCCTGTGTGTGGTCACACACACAGACAGCCTGCTTCATTTGTATACAGCCTATCCGCAATCCCTGCCGGATAGCTATACATATACATATGTATACTTGTGTAGCCCTGCTACACCACCCCCGTTAAGGTTGATTGTTCACCCGTCAATCGACTTTGACGGGTAACAGTTGACCACTGAAATTTCTTTGTGGTTCCTGTCTCGCTTTCTCTTCGTAGAGAAAGCGCTATCGTGCTCATTAAGCAAAATGAGCACGTCGAGCTCAAGCCCTCTGCTTCGGCTGGTGGAACGTCTCCACCAGCTGATAAGCCTCCGACGAATCCTCGTCGGCGGGCAAACTCCGTGCATGATTATCATGCACGGCAGAACAAACGGTCCGGTCGTGCTGATGCCCCAGGTATCAGCACGCAGAGTTCCGGCAATTTCTGGCCGGACTCTGATGTCATGCGTATGCTCTATCCAGAGGATACGGACTCCCATGACGAAGCGTTGGATAGCGCTTCGTCCGACCCCAAGGTGGTCACCGCCTTGGGTGGGGAAGACAAGACCGAGAGTCCGTCGCCGGGCTCTCGCCCCAAGCGAGCGCGCTCTGACGCTGGTTCATCGACGGAGGTCACCTCCGTCGATGTCGAAGTGTCTCGCCGGCAACCATGCCGGCGACTCCACGCGCGGCGATCCGTCCTGATGGATCGCCGTGGATGCCTTCTTCACAGCGCATCCATGAGATGCGCTGGTCTCATGACGGCTGCTCTGCAGCGCCGCATGAGTTGTTCAATGACGATCCCATCAAGTCTGATGGGATCGAGGACCTGGCCTTGCGGCCGAGTCCGATGCGCGACGCGATTTCTTCGCGTCGCTCTACCTCGAGCAGCGCTTCTATAAAGGAGCGCAGCACCGATCTAAAAGTCAGATCAGTGAGGTAGCAGCCCTGGCTCAGGGCTGGAACCAATTCGTTGTTAACTATAACAACGATCCAGACGCATTTCGCTCTCGCTTAGCGAAATTGCGTACGCGTTATTATAACCATAATAACACGGGTCGAGTCACTCGTCTGCACGAACTCTGTGCAGACGCCGACATCCCATGTGCTGTGCCGCGAGGCCAGCACTGTCCAATCTGTCCGCAAGATGCCGACAGATTGACGGACAGCGATGTCAACGGGTACACGTCGATGCGTGTACCCGAGGAGGTCCGTAAGTGGCGCAATAGCGTCTTCCCGGACGCCGGGAAGCGCTCGCCACCTTCCGATAACGGCCTCCAGTATGATGGTAGGATCGGATACTACCATTTCGAACCGAGCTACTCTCGATTCGTCCGTAGGTGATGGTGCGCTTCGTACGCCATCACCATTTCCAGAATGTCCTTCACGAGGACATCCGCGGCTCCCAGGAGTCGTGTTGGGGAGGCCATCCTCTCCAACGACATCGAAAACGACGCTGACCTTGGTCAGCGCGTGGCTCCTGGTGAGCTACAATTCGCTGTACAATCCAGCGAATTGTCCCATCCGCGGCCCGCAAGGGCGGCGGCGGGGTGGGAAAGTACCCACACTCTGATCAACCATCGGCGGTTGATCAGTCTCTGCAGCAAATGTCTGCTGCCTACGCGGCCTTCCGTAAGGACGCGTGGCGATAAGCTCTCCGCGGACGTGGAGAGCTCCCGGGCTGCTGCCGCAAAGGCAACATCTGCTTCGCAGCAGATGGAGAAGAACTTCTCGAAACTCCTCGAGAAAGTTGGTATGCGACCTTCGCGCTCGGCCTCCGAGCGCGAGTCTGGCAGCGATGGCCACTCATAGTGTCATCGCTTTGTGGCGTATCATGCTCATGATACGCCTTCAGTCGCCAACGTAAAACGTCGGGTGCAAACGCATGCTGGATGGTATATCCAGCGTGTATGCTGCACCTTGGCGATGCAAGATGCGGAATGGGCCGATGAAGCGCGGAGCGAGCTTGCTCGCTCCGAAATCCGAAACTGCATGTCTAGGAAGGTTATCCGTAGACAGTAAGACTAATGAATTCGTTTTGAACTCATTAATATTGTTGCGGGATTTCTTATCCGCATTCATCTTCTGTCGATCGACAGAAGATGCGATTGCATCGCGGACAAACCGCATTATGGTTTGTCTGCGCTGGACAAAGTCCACAGCGTCCAAGTTGGTCCTCCCGACCAACTTGTCATCCAACTCCATGCCCGGCATGGGTGGGTACCTTTGTGTGACGTCGCCCGCGACGTCACTGTCTTCACGTCTGAGCCCTGCTCAGACGTTATGGAACAGTGCATATTCGTGCCCGGCACGAAAGCATCAGCGTCTGCACCCGGTGCAGACGCGAAGCGTACCCGCTTTTTGACGCGCGTCACGGCAGTCAACGTAATATTTGCGTTGACTGCGGCGGCCTCTGGCCGTTTCTCTGTGAGCGTGCCTCGCTCACAGATCCTCCCCCACTCAAGGGAGAAGTCACCCCGCCGAGCATGGTGGGGACACGTGGATGGCGCATGCCATTCACGTAGAACGGTGTATGCCCAGTCGAGGCATGCACCGAGTTGTTGATGGCGAACTCCGCCATCGGTAGACAATCGCTCCACTCGTTGAACGAGTGGGCGTAGCTCTTCAGGATGTCACCGAGCACGCGATTCACGCGCTCGGTCTGTCCATCCGTCTGCGGGTGGTCGGCTGTCGACATCGACAGCCGAGTACCAGGAGAGAAACACCTCTCTCCAGAACGCAGCCGTGAACCGAGGGTCACGGTCTGATACGATCTCACGGGGCATCCCGTGAGCTCGGAAGATCAAGTCGACAAACAGACGAGCCGTCTGTTTGGATGTCACTGTGCAGGCACTGCAGCAAGATGAACCATCTTGCTGAAGCGGTCGACAAAGACCACCGCGCCCGTCCGACGCTTGGCGTCGGGCGATAAACCGAAATGAAGTCCATGCTAATGGACTCCCAACACTCTGCCGGGATCGGCAGAGAGTGTAACGGTGCCTGTGAAGCCGATGACGGCTTCACGCGCTGACAAACTTCGCAAGCACGAACGTACTTGCGGACCCACTTGTACTGGCGGGGCCAGTAGAAGTCACGCGAGAAGGAGATACGTCTTCTCTCGACCAGGATGCCCAGCCGTGGGGGCATCATGGTATTCAAACATGATCTGCAATCGCAGATCATGAACATCCGGACGACGATGCGTGCCACATCGTCGTCTGCTGCACTATAGCAGCAGTCCTTCAAGTGCACTGTAGCGGTGCACTTGCGAGCGAATATGTGGGGAAGCTTCCGACGCGCGGCATCGGAAGGGTTCCCCCACACTTGACATCTGAGTCAAGTGTGTAAGCCTTGCGCACATCGTCGAGTAGCGACGATGTGAGGACACTGCTCCGCTCAATGCCTATGGCATTAGCGTCAACTACCTTGTAGTTGTAATCTGGTCGACGCGATAGCGCGTCGGCCACCACATTCAACCTTCCAGGTTTGTACTCAACCTGGAAGTTGTACTCAGCAAAGAATGACAACCACCGTGCCATTCTCTGTGAAAGGTGTGGCGACTTTACGGCCGTCCGTAAAGACGCATGGTCTGTGTAGACCACAAACGGTCTATCTCCCAGGAGATAGACACGAAACTTGCCAGTGCATACTTCATGGCAAGGAGTTCCTTGTCATGCACTGGGTAGTTTCGCTCAGCTTGCTTAAGCTGGCGCGACTGATAGCAGATCACGCGATCACGACCCTCGTGATCGCGCTGCATCAGCGCACATCCGATTGCAAAATCGGATGCATCGCACACCACGTGGAAGTCACGGTCTTGGTCAGGGATGGCCAAGACCGGCGCTTCAGTCAAGCCCTGCTTGACTGAAAGGAAGGCCTGCTGACACTCAGCAGACCATTGCCACTCCGTCTCCTTCTTAAGGAGACGCGAGAGGACGAATACGCCCGGCGTAATCGTGCACGTACTTACACAAGTACGTGGCAAGCCCAAGGAACTGCCTCAGTTCCTTGACATTGAATGGCACTGGCCATTCATTGATCACCCTGATCTTTTCAGGATCAGGGCGGACCCCGTCCTTACCGACGAGGCATCCGAGAACTGGGATCTCGGATGCGCCAAATATGCATTTCTTTAGATTTGCATATAGCTTATGCTTGCGCATTAGCGCAAACAGCCGTCGCAGGTGCTCTTTGTGCACCTCGACTGCGGTCTTCTCGCCCACAGCCCGGCTGTGGACGAACACGTCGTCGAAATAGGTCGGTGCGAAATCGCGCACCGACCGCAATATATGCGTCACGCATCTATTGAAAGTCGCAGGAGCATTCTTAAGCCCCTGCGGCATCACAAGCCACTCCCAAAGCATACCGCTTGGGGTGCTGACTGCCGTGAGCGGGACGTCTCGCTCACGCATCAGGACCTGATAGAAACCATCTCTCAGATCCAAAGCACTGAATACAGTGCTCGTGCTCATCGAATCGATGATCACGTCCTTTCTCGGTATCGGCGTCTGCGCCGGTACCGTCGCATCGTTCAGCTTGTTAAACGCATGAACGATGCGCCATCCGCACTGTGCCTTCTTGACACAGAACGTAGGGGCACTGTGCGGGGACTTGGATTCCCGCACTTGACCCGCACGTCGACGAGCTTCAAAGAACTCGTCGATGGCTTGCACCTGTTCACGCGGCAGTGGCCACTGTCGCGTGACACAGCACTGGTGCCCGGCACGAGATCAATCTCGTGCTGAATGCCCTGTCCTGCGGAAGCTCCGCAGAACCTCATCCGGGAATACGTCCACGTATTCCCGAAGCACGTCGTAGTAGGGACTCTCTTTGAGGGAGTCCCAACTCTGCTTCGCAAATCGATCTTTCTTCGATTTGGCACTGAGGGTGGTGTCACCCTCAGGACTTTCACGAGGACCTGCCGCAGGTCCTCGAGATCCGTCACGATCTCTACATCCTCACAGGCCGTGAGGATGCACCCAAAGTAGTCAACTCCGAGGCTGTTCTCGGAGGACTCTCCAATGTCAGACTCTGACATTGGACACCAGAGTGTCTGCGTTATAGCAGTCACTCTCTCATGGTGGACATCGTCTATCGTCATAGATGGTGTCAAAGCCACATCTGCGCCACAAGGCGCAGAGTGCTCGGGCCGGCTCCACTTGTTCAGGCCCGGCCTGAACTTGAACTGACAACGGGGAGTCCTCTCGACCCGTTGTGTTCTCCCACCAGGCCCGGCCTGGTGGTGACCTATCTTGTACGACGGACCCGGTCCGTCGTTGAGTCTTGTATCTTGCCGTCTCGGTCCCGGACCGAGGCGGGTTCTTCTTGATACCCGCCTTCGCAGACCCGGCCTGCGAAGGGTTTAACAGACCCGGTCTGGGTGAGGGTGCGCTCCCGGAGTGCACCCATCAGTTGTCGTTTCGTCCGCACCCCGGGTGCGGAGGCTTCCGGAGGTCTTCCGTCTTCGACTCTCGTGTCGACCACCAAGTGGTCGACACGTTATTTCGGCCGATGTGAGCGGGGTTGACCTCGCTCACAGTGCACACACCGCAAGGCGTGCGCACAACGCTGACAGGGCCATCGCTCTCTGTCGCGTTTGTCATCCCAGGACGTTGACGTCCTCGGAGCCGAAAGAAACGATAGACTGGGTCTTCCAGTCTATCACTGGGGCATGGCGTTTAAGCCACGGCATGCCCAAGATCATGTCGAACTTATCGTCCAAGTCCAGGACGATAAAGTCTTCAGTGAAGGCCCGGCCTTCACTCGCAAAGCGAACTGACAGTTCGCTTTCGTGTCTTCACGGTGGTGCCTGTCGCTAGACGCACCACCAACTCGCTTCGAGTCGTCTTCTCCTCGAAACGCATCGCATTCAGGCTATTGCATCGAACGAAGTTGTCCGATGCGCCTGAATCGACCAACGCGTGCATGAGCTGCTGCCCATGCACCGCAACTTTCAGGATGATCAATGGATCATCCTGCTGTTCACTGCGGCGGGTCTCGCCGCAGGGGCTAACCATCACATGTCCGACGTCGACATGTGCGGCTACAGTAGGCGCGCCCCTACTGGCTCCCGGCGTTTTTGCTCGCCCACGCCAGGTCACCGTTACGATACGCCGCGATTAGCAGGTCCCGGACCTGCTACACACTCGCGTGCGTAGTGGCCGGTGTTACCACACGGTAACACCGCTGCGTCCTTGACGCGGTCTCGCCTGCTGCCGTCCGGCAGCAGACGCACTCGATAAATCCATGGGCTCTGGACCGCCCATGGTACGTGGTCGAGGACGTGGCATCCTCGGCACGTCCGTATGGAGCTTAGCCTGTTGCAGGCTAAACTCCTCCTGCGAAGCAAGCCTAATCGCTTGCTCGAGAGTACTCGGGTACTCGGAAAGATGGGTCTTCACGGGCCCATCTTTCAATCCCTTCATGAAGGTGACGACTTCGCCTCATCATAATGGATGGTTCACGATACTTGACACCAAGTATCGTGCATGTTGTGCATAGGCCAACACATCACGGTTGCCTTGCTTCAGATCGAGGAACTCCGCCCTCGATCTGAACTCCGATTCAGGAGGCTCAAACGCGAGTTTGAGCTCGCTTGAACTCGTCGTACGTGTTCCAACACGTACTGTCGGTCAGGCGTCGACCGTACGCCCAGTGTCTAGCACGTCCTGCTAGACACGACATCGCAAAAGCGATCTGCAACGACGGATCCCTGATCCGTCGGGCAGCTCGCTATCTCAAGCTCAACGAGCCAGCGCAAAAGCGGCTCGTTGGGGCTTCCAGAACTGAGTCACTGAAACCTTCAGTGACTCTGCACGAACAGAACAGACTTCTGCTGTTGTTCGCTTGTCATGTAGTCGACCACGACTACATGTTACTGGGCGGCAATGACCTCAGCATTGCCGCAACAGTGGATCCTCGACTCGCGAGAGTCGTAGCAGCGCCTCCCACTGCTGATCACTCAGGTGGGGGCAGTCCTCCCTCGTACGAGGGGAACTGATTTGGAGCTCCGTCAAGTGAGGTACCACTCGACGGAGGGTTTTCGTCTCCATAGCCAAATGTATCCATTTGGCTAAACTCTGTAGGCGTTGAACGGACTACAAAGTGCTACCAGGTGAAACAGGGTGGACAACCACTCTGTTTCTAGCATATACACTGTATGCGTGTATGAGGAAGCGTAAGTCTTTACTTAGATTTACTATAGAAATACACGACAACGTGTATTTCTAATACAAAGAA
>VKKV01000385.1:0-19514 GCA_008080845.1 Phytophthora kernoviae | reverse complement strand
ATGCCGATCAAGAAGACCATGATGCCGACCGCGCCGACGGGAAGGAGAGACAGCCTCACTGGCGAGGAGCTCCTCGAGGCCTTCCCGCTTGAAGAGCCAAGGATCTGCCTCGGGAAACTCTGTGTCCGCTTCCCCTCTTTGGCGGAGATTTTCCGCTGCCACGGCTTCTCACGAGCGACTCAATCGGCCCGTGACAACCTTCAAGCTGAACCCCATTGTGGCTGGCGTGGGGCATGAAACGATTGCAATCTCCCGTGGTCGCGTTTGGCACATGCAACTAAGGTACTTCGTGCGGCTGCACAAATCGGCCTCCATCCAAGAATCATGGTCGCGTGCCGCCGCTGCATCACGGCATCGCGTGTGGCCGCCCAGCTAAGAGGGCACCCCGCGTATCCTTCGATCTTGAGGAACTGTGCGGTGTGCCCTCAACCTACGGTAGTGTTTGGCACGCTTTTTGACAGCTTAATGCTGGGGCAACGTGGTTTCGACAGGAACGTCACGGTCACCTCAAATTTGGCGAGGCCCTCGACACGTTCGATCGAGTGTCAAACGGTTCGAGTCCGATTATCTCCACATTTATTTTATGCAAAAAAAAATTAAAAAAATATTAAACAACGTTATTTATTTAAAATTTTGAAAAAAATAGATTAACTTTAAAAATTCTTTCAAAAATTTAAATATTAAAAAAGATTTAAGATGGAAATTACAACAAAAATGGTTTTTTTTTCATCAAAATTCATCAATAACACGTATTAAAAATTTATGTGTTTTAACTGGACGATCAAAAAGTATTTATCGTTTATTTAAAATTTCTAGAATTCAATTACGTAAATTAGCATCTAAAGGTTCTTTACCTGGTGTTTCTAAATATAGTTGGTAATTTTATTATGATTATAACAGATACTCTTTCAAATTTATTTTCCAAAATAAAAAATGGTTACTTAGCAAAAAATCAAAAATAGTACAGCAAAATTCAAAACAAAGTATAAATATTTTAAATATACTAGTTAAAGAAGGTTTTATTAAAAGTTATAAAATAAATTCAAAACCAATTAGATATTTATTTAAAATATAAAAAAATAAAGCAGTTATTACTGAAATAAAACGTTTATCAAAACCTGGAAAACGTTTATATATAAATAATAAAGATTTATATAAAAAAAACAGGATTTTATATAATTTCAACATCTACAGGTATTTTAACAGATTTACAAGCTAAAAAATTAAATGTTGGTGGAGAATTAATTTGTAAAATATTATAAAAATTTATGATTAAAATATCAAAAAAATATTAAAAAAAATTTTTTTTTTAATAGTTCAATAGGAAATATTAAACCTTTTTTATAGATAAAACTATAAATATCCCCACTAATATTAAAATATCAAAAAAAATAATATTATCTTTTTGAAACATCTTTAGGAATTTTATCTTTAAATATTATTAATGATATTTTTATTTTTATAAAAAATAATAAATTATTAATAATATCATTAGATAATAAAAAAGTATTTTAAATCTTTATAATAAATTAATAAAAATTAAAATAAAAGGTGTTTTACAGGGTTTTAAATTAAGTTTAATTTTAAAAGGTATTGGTTTTAAAGCTTTTATTGAAAATAATATATTAACTTTAAAATTAGATTTGCCCCATTACACACAATGACACGTCTGGTGTCAAACGGTCACTATCATTTAGTAATATGTAACCAGGGTACCCATAATGTGGTCCTTGTTACTTATTTAATATTTATTATAGCTGACTATGAGCGACAGAAGAAAATGGTATGGTATTTTCCGAGTACTGCCTCAGTCTGGTTCTGTTGTTACAACTCCACCCATGTCAGTTCTAGATATCTCTCGTTCACAATCGGGATCTTATTCGCCACTGGGATGATTTCATGAAAATGTTACGGAATCATTATACACACATGCTTATGAACAACAGCCCATGATTTTGAGGTGGCCAGACCCAGGACACCCGATTGCGGCTGTATCGATGCGACCATATTACAGTACGGTAAGGCTATGAACAAATATTGACGGCATTATTATCGATGCCAGCAGCGTCTCTATTCTAGACACCGTAAAGTAGACGACAAAAGTGACGATTCTGGCGGGAAGAACTCTTGCCTCTATATTCTTTGAAATGATGACGGAAATGCAAATAACTACAATGGTGACTTAGTCGAGGGAAACTCTACAGCACAACACCGAGAACAAATGGCTTCGTTGTCAACATTTGAATGACACCATCCTTTCTGAGTTTAAAACCCGAAAGAGAATAGATTAACAAAGTGTAATCACTGCAGAGTACTTCGTGCTTACTTCTGTGGCATCAACTCGCCAGCAGAAAAAGACAACACTCATCACAGTGAGAAGGGTTGCATCCTCGTCAGCACGTTTAACTTCATGGATCGCATCCGCCAAGACGACGTGGTGAATCACCGACCTAGCAATTGAAATCGTGTGTGGTATCGTTGCTAAGCATTGTTTCGTGCCCCTGCAGGACACCAAGCGAAGCAATGCTTAGCAACGAGGGAGGAGGGAGTTTTTTTTTCCCGTAGGCGAGCAGACCAGCAAGTAAGCAACGACTCGAACGCAGTTGCGAGGGAACCAAAGGGCTTGAAACATCGTTTCTCCAATCGGTCACTAACGCGCACCGGATGTATATTTTTAGGAAACTGGATGCAGAGGTGCCAGTCGCGTGGCACCATTGAGATAAGGCCGGATTGCCAATCAGAAGTGGCTGCAGTCGTGAGGTGTATACGACTTGCTAAATCAACGCTCGTCACACTCCTCCGTCGACGCGTTTTGACTGGGGAATAACTGCACCGGATGTCCACACTGTCGATGCACGCTGGCGCGGTGCTAGAAACGAGAAGCTCGGCTTGGGCTCTGTACCAGCAAATCGCGCCTTGCTCCTTGACCACTTATGCAGGTGTAACTTACAAGTTGTAAGCCTATTGCTGGGGTTCTTTTTCCAGCATCACTGTTTGGCATGTTGATGGGGACTGTATCTGAATGGTATGAAATAAATTGAAGTTTTAAAAGCATCGTCATTGCCCGCACGACCTAATCCTTATGGCCACTCGTGCAGGTAGGTCTATCCATGTTCGTTGACATCGGTAGTCGATGTCTGAACCACCATCAACGACTGCTCATTCTCAATTTACGGCGTCGAACACACATCTCTACTTGGCATCTGCAAGATGATTGGGTTCAAAGTGGTCTTTACCACGTTGGCAATGATCGTCTGCACCTCCGGAACGACCGGGGTTGTATTGACCCAGACCCCAACGGTGGTCTCTATGCCCAAGACACCTACATCGGCAACGACCGCACCAGTTGTCTTGAGAGCCTCTAAGTCATCGTCGTTTGACGTGCTTGGATCATCGTCCTTCAGAGAGTCCGACTCAGAGACGGTCACACAAAATGAGATCAAGGTGACGGGCGGATCAGATCTTACACTCGTCACGCCCCTCACCGCTACAAGCTCAGTCACATCAACCTACCGTAACTGGGTGGGCCCTCGACCGCTCAGTCGGATCAAGCGTGCTACCGTGAAGCACACATCATGGATACGTGCCCGACTAATTTTGACCGCAACGAAGCCACAAACACGTGCTGGGCAGAGTGCCCCATCGACTATCCCATCGAGTGCGGCATGGAGTGCCTCCGCCAGAATGATGACTGCACCAAGCAGATTTTCAACAAAATCGGAGTGGTGATCAACGTTGGATTGAATGGCATCATGTACAATGTCTTCGGCAAGTGGGCTGACATGGCCAAGTCTTTCAAGACGGCGGTCATGTGCACCACCATGGTGCTTGGTATGACGAGAGCCCTCATCCGCTACACTCGTAACATCAAGACGTCCAACCCCACAGCTTCGCAGGACAAGATCTTGGCGATTCTGTTCCAGTCCAATAACATTGTCATCGATCTGCCCATTACCATCAAACTATGCTTGGGCAAACGCGTAGGGTCTGAAATGTGGTTGGCGGACCGCGTCATGCTAACGTCCCAGTTCGTACTCGCGCAGATTCTGGCCCACGATGACGAGATCATTTTGAGTTGGGACAGGTTCAAGGCATTCATGAAGGGGCAAATTTCACGGATCCTGATGAAGTGATCTCAGAAGACGAGATTGGGTCTTTCAAGGACGGTCTCGAGTCCAAATCATCCTGCGGTTATGATTTAAAGACGCTCAATGACCGCACGTGGGCTACAATTGAGCAGATCCGAAAGGAGAACCCTGGTATCTCGGACGACGATCTTCGGCTGCGGCTTCAAGACACCCATCTCATTAAAACCGACATCGCCACGGTGACGAACAACTGCATGCCACAGTTGATTTCCGAGTCTACCGAAACAACAGCGTACAATACGCGTGACAAGCTCCGGAAGACTGTTGCGACAATCGTTAACGACCTCATCACCAACGGGAAGAGCGACAACGGCTCACACGCGAAGGCCAAGGACTACACTTACAAATTTATTGACAAGGGCCTGCTTGCGTTCGCTGCCTTGGGCTTTGAGATGACGGGTATTCCTGGTATGTTTGCAGAGTACATCCAGACGATCTGTGGTCCGACGCAGTACATCGGTGAAATCGACGATGGCACGCATCCTGACACACTGGGTCTGACCATTAAACAAAACGCCTTCAATGGTAGTTCGCTGTCTTGGACCAGGCAAGGTGACGGTGAGGTCATTATCAACTTCACCAGCAATGACACTGAAGATGTGTCCGTGAACATCATGTCGGGTGGCGACAAGGTCGATGAGGTGGAAGTCAAAGCGGGCAGCAATGCAACGTGGAGGTCGAACGTGACAGCTCTTGGTGGTAGAACGCTGTATTTGGATCGGTGGCGTCCAGGCTTCTTGGGTCTTCCGGGCACTGGCGGTGGCTCAATGCTACTATGGGTGCCCCACGCTTCCGAGGGCGGCCACCTGGAATTGGGGGCGCGGTTAAACGTGAGTTAGATGTTGAGTTAAGTGTCGTATGAGCCGTGCCACCAAGGGAATAGTTAGAGGTGCAGCAGCGCAGATAGAGAAGTTGAATAGTTATAGAAGTTTAACATATTTAAGTCATGAAATGCATCTACCGCATTGAACGATGTTGCTTAAGCTCTCATTAAGCGGAGGCCCATTCTGGTGGTACTATCCATTTCCGGTCCATTACCACACCCTTCAGTCCAACCTCGATCGTTCTTGTTAACTCAAACACACGTTATGCTAACATGTTCATTCTGCATCCTGGAAGAGGTCCATGACCAAACGGCCCCTTGGGGTGCGTTCGTCAGCATATTTCGACGAATCGTATCAATTCCGAGACCAGCTCAATGGAGCGCCTGCGCTTTGTCCTGCAGGAAAATACACCCCGATCTGCGGTAAAATGAAGCTAATCATGAATGAGTCCAATCGCAATTGGGAATGGCAGTGACGCGGTGCAACTTGGTAAATCACGGCGCGATGTCGGACGGTGTCGACAAAAAGCACCGCATCCTAGTTTACATTGTGCAGACACATCTCACTTGCCATACGAGCCGGTTTTAACAAATATTTCACTGTAAACACAGCGATTGTCAGCCTTATCGGACACTTTTGCCGTCGATGTTGATGTCTGTTAAATTGCCAGCTTCTGCCGTAGCTGCCTGTGGAAGTCCAGTAACTTGACGTCGATTGCAGGGCACGACCCGACATGAAAACCTGCGACTAAATTTAAGCTAAAAGCTGCGAAGATGGAAGACCCTACGCCAGTCGTGAGCGAGGCGCTGGTCGTGCGCATCAAGCGTTGTTTCGCGCACGTCGAGCGCGTCGTGGGGCCGTGGAGCTCGCTAATAGTGCCTATCTCAAGTGTTGGGACAGCGTCACCGGCTTCGCCTACTACTGTAACCTGCACACAGGTTTGTCATCTTGGAAGAAGCCTCTGCTTTTAGCAGCCCGAGATCCCGTCGAGGCTCCGGTTAACGAAACCTTCAGTTCAGTACAACAGAATTCCAACGAACTAGAGACTAACACTGAGGCGGTCATTAATGATCCACAAACGCGGTTAAATTTGAAGGAGCGTCAGCAGCAGCGTGATGAAAGTTCGGCATTCCAACAAAATGTGCAACTGAAAAGCAAGAGCTCATGATTCAACACCGTAGGAAAGTTGCGCGCGCTATGCGTCGCTTCGAAAAGAGGATGCTGGACGAGAAGCACCAAGCTCGAATCGATCGACAAGAGAAATTGAAAAATGACAACCAGCAGCTACTACAGGAGCTTTATGATGGCAAGAAGGTGTGTGCATGAATTACTGTTTGTTAAGGCGGTGTGCGTTGATATCATTGTGGTCGTGCTCTTCTGACAGAAAGAGAATGTAGAGTCTATCCGTGAGGCAGCGATGCGAGGTCACGTAGATCGGATCGAGAATCTACTGGACATGGGCTTCAGTGCCAATGCTGAGAGTGTGCGTAGTTTTCTTGCAATTACTAACTCGTTGGGGGAAGAGCTTACACCTTTTGCCCCGTAGGCAATGGGTTTGACACCGCTACTAGCAGCCTGTCAAAGCGGTCATCTAGAAGTTGTCAAGCGGTTGCTGGCGAGAGGCGCCAATGTCAATCATGCGCATATCAAGACGTCACGAACAGCTTTAATGGAAGCTGCCAGTCGTGCTAAGTCGTCTGTCTTGAAGGAACTACTTCGATATGGTCGAAAACCCTTCTACCGTGAAACTCTTAAAGCATTTTTTAACGTAACGCTACTGATGCTTTTTCAATAGGAGCTCGTATCCACGTCGAAGACGCGCAGGGGAAACTGTCTTTGATTGTATGAAAGACACAGCGAATCGAGAGATAGTTGAAAGCGCGTGCCAGATGTGGTCGCCCGGGAATGCAGCATTGTTCCCGACAGAGTTCAGACTGGTCTCTCTTGCATTTGCGCTGGTTCGAAAGAGGCAACGTGATGCGTACGAGGTGAAAAAAGGTTGTCACGCGCAGGAATCTCACACAGAGAAAGCTGGAGCTTCACCGGAAATGCGCCGAGGCAAAGGTTTCCTACGACCAGTGTATTCATGGCTGCAAGCTGGAGGCAACACTCATGCGGCGACTCGTAGCCATGGAAGTAGCCGATTCGCGATACGATGACGAGCGGCGAGCGCTTCTGCTGGAAACCCAGAGGGCCGTTGATGAACTGCGGGACAGCGAGCGGCCTTGTTACATCCCAGAGACTGCCATTCTGAACATTCTATCCTTCTGTGCACGACACTGGTTTGAAATCAACCCTAGACAAGCGCAATTGACAAGGCAGAAAAAGAGTTTAACGAAGAATCGCGGGCGTGCCAAGTTGAAGGGCATTGGCGCATGGAATCCGGTCCCAACGGTACTCCGACCTACACCGGACCAACTACCAAAAGAGATTGAAAGTGAGTGGCGTTCGTTCCAGCAAAATTTGCAGGTACAGATATCCTACTCGACGCCTGAATCCCCGAACGGTCCTAACAATGGTGTTTTTCAGCATCTCTGCAATCAATTGCAGATAGCTGAAAGCAATGAGCACTTCGATACAGCCAACGGCGTCTCGAAGGATGCAAGTGGTTTGAGTCTTGCTACACTGGATATTTGCGTTGAGCAGGCCGAGCATCTGCCATTTCGCGATCCTCGAATTGGTGACATGGTACGTGACGATCAACTATCGACCATCTATGACAATATCTAACTCATTTCACATTGGAACCCAGATTGATCCGTTTGCACGTGTCTTCCTACGGTCAACACCATCCACCGAGAAAAATGGCACTGAACCGCTCAAGTCGGATGTGCGAGTTAGCGATCGCAACCCCGTATGGAGTTTTCAGTGCCAACTTACAGCAGTGCCGTCGATTCGACATGAGCTGAGTGTCCAAGTGGTGGATACAAAGTGTCAGGATATAGCAGGAGAAATTTCAATTCCTCTGCGCTCGCTTTTGGACCAGAAAGACCATGACGACTGGCATATAATGCTTCCGACGCTGCGACAACAACTTCTTGAGGAACAACCCCGCCAACAACCGGCACGAATTCGAATATGTGTGAGGCTAACTCATACAAAGGTAGGTTGGCATCGATGGTCTTTATGCAAATAACCTGTTTCTGATTGCTGAAGGATTCGCATGACGTTTTTAATCCAGTCTATTGTAATCACTCGAGAACTTCAACAATGTTTGAAAATTCGTGGGGTACTCGTCAAAATCGACGCGAAGCCATCCAAGATGCACTGCAATTGCGTTTGCTGCAGCTCCCATAGCTTGGTAATGCTTATTTCAACAACGTATCGCACTCGTCTTCATCGAAAAGAGTATATTCACGGTTGGGCCTTGTACGAATGTATCGTCGACACTACTAAAATACTGCGTAACATTTCATCTTACTATGAATATTTATCGTGTCAGTGTTCTGTCTGAATATCACACCTTCATAAGATATTATCTCCCAGATAGACCGCTCTTCTTGCTGCTCTACAGTCGAACAACAGCCCGATTCCTTGAACAGTGCTTACGGTTCGAATCTAACCGTAAACTGTGTTTATGATGTGGACCAATTTATTAACTCTGTTCGTAAGCTCCACGCTTGGCCTTGTTGCAACCAGTACATCTCTCAAGGAGCTTATTCGACCCGATGCCGACCAAAACGTACGGTCGTAGTAGCTCAGTTTTCAATGTACCGTGCCGGACACAAGGAAGTAATCATCACAACCTCAACTCCTCAAACTCCAGTACCGGCAATACATCTTTGATGCAGCTTGATGCCATCGCGCTGGCGATGACGATTGCAGCAACCTCTGCAGCACCCAGTTCGTTTTCATCTACCGGTAGCGCGATAAACGGCTAGTACCCTTGTTCGAGGAATACTTTCAAAGTAAGCGAGAGCGAATCTGAAGACCAAAATACCGAGTGCGCAGTTTACAGTGCTCCGTTATGCTACCCTGGTATCTGAAAGAACTCGGAGCGTATGAATCAGACCATCGATATTTTCATGGAGCGTTTGTCAGCCGGTGTTGGTGACCCCAAGTCTCAACCGAATGTGTGGGTTCTGCAAGATGGCCCTGTGATCCATTACTGGATGTACATGATACTGCATGTAGTATTGTTTTGCTGAGAGCTCTTTCCAAGCACGTATTAACTTTTGTTGTTGTTGTTGTTAATATATTGCAGTGGAACAGGCTATGATGGAGCTGCATGAGAGATTGAACGGGACACACGATGGACCACGGCGGACTGGCCACAGTACGCTATTGGATTGTGTGACAGCACAGACTGCTATTACCGGATCTCCGTGTGGCAGCGATATCAGCACAGTAGAAATACCTGCCTGTGCCGAAGCGCACGAATACAAATACGGTGATCTCACTTCGTTTTCTATCACAAGCGCGGCTACGGATCTTGCAATTCTCATATTCAAGTACTCGAACGGTGTAAACACAACTGTCTATGATGTGAGTTACGGAACAGTGTTGGTGGAGCGTCTAATGCACCTAGACCCGCCCGAGGTGACTGGATATGTTCTTGATGGTATTCCTACAAGTTCAGGGCACTCGGTGACAAATTCTCGTATGTTTCAATCTGGGACTCGGATATTGATGATGTGGGCGATGCACTTCTAGAACTCTGCGAGGGAGACAGTGTATACAGCCTTCAAGATGTAGATCACAAAGTTTGCTACCGAGCTTAATTCAATTTGTTCGGTAGTGTTGACAAGCGATGATGATCCACCCTCAGATTAGTTACGGCTTACGCTTAACCTTCTGTTGTTAGAATCAAACATGCGTACTCTTATTCCGCCGACAGTCTACAGACTCCAGTGTTACTCTGCTGAAGAAATCAAAATGTTGGAATTCTTCTTCAAAGCAGTAAGCTATGCTCCGTCCGAGATAAGCGAGGGTGGTGCATTTGTTTCGACGTTGCTCTATAACCTCATCGCATTTTCCGAAATGTGGGAACGCCCGCAGCCTTTGATGGAAGAGATGATTTCAAGGTTTACGGATGTCAGAATCTCCAATCTCAAAACATCCACTTCTACGGAAACGTACTGCGCTTTCTCCAAAGAGAACTCGACGGTATGTAATCAATTGAATGTTAGCAGCTACGATGGCAACGGCAACATTTACGAACGAGATCAGTATTGGAACAAGACTGCTACAATCCTGAGTCAAGCCAGCGTATTGCTTCTGAGTAGCAAACTCGACCCAACGATACTGTACAAGTACGCCAAGTATTTGTTGGATGTTCCTGACGGTGACAGGAAGGAGCTGAGCACATTCGAGCTTGCTACACATGGTACAATGTGGCCAACTCCACTTATAGAAGGAAATGCGAGTAGTGTGACATGCAGTATGCTGCTACTGGTGTCGTATGTGAGCAACGGCGGAAATCTGGCGAGTCTGGATAAGTCGTGTGTGAATGCTATGCCTCCGTTCAATATGACGACATCACTGAATATTCGACATGCATACTTTAGTGCTGAAGATGTCTACGACGGTGTCTACAACTCGATTTTAAGTACGTTAGTGGCTGGTTCAAGTTCGGGTGACAACAGCACCATGCTGGCAATGACTAACACTGCGAATACGACAGCCGACGATGAATCGGCGTACGAGACCACCTTCATAGCAATATTGGTGCCTTTGTACTAGCACTAGCGTTGACATGCTTCTTCGCATACCGCTAGTATCAACTCATTCGAATGATCGTGGGCAAGTGATGGCTGAAGCCACTGCATCAATATCACTTTCGTCAACTGCTTAGATCCGTGTAGAGAACACCATAAAAAGAAAAATAAGTGATGCTGCACTGGATAATTGTTCTGGGTCGAGGAGGACTACGTACAGCATATTCTTCCCCATTCAGTTTTGCCAACGAATGCTTCAGTGATAGTTTTCGGATTGATCTTACCCCCTCTTAACATCTTAAAATCACAGTTATTTAAGTGACTTCCTTAGGAAAGCCTACTCTGCCAGGTAAGTTCCCCGTAGTAAGATGGTAGTCGGCTTGTATTTTTCGAACCCAGGTGCTGCTTTGTCGAAAACCTAGTTGTGTACCGCTCGTAGTCGTCGTCATGCAGTGATGTGCTTTCTTAAGTGTTCTGCACTAGGCATTAAGCATCATGGAGACTAGAGACTTAAACAAATTCTAGCTTTCATTTCGGTCAGTTCTTCGATGAAGATGTTTCGGCAGCTTGGTGCATGGAGATTTTTCATGTACTAGTTTGCAACGTTGTATCGATAATGCTTCGATATGTATAGAGTCTAGAGTCTGCAGTTTTCGGTTAACGCTTTCACCACTTTAAAATGCTCTGGTTTGTCAGAGTGCTGGTGCTTTGGGTCGGCCTACAAAATGTCATAAATGCCTATTGGAACTCAGACTACTTTGATGTTCAAAATTAGTCTATGCTCAGAAGTAGTCCGACCGAAACAGCGTCAGATCAAAAAATAATAACCTGTAACGCTATTGCTTAAAAAAACTTTTTTATTTACCCACCTCTGGTATCTAAGAAGCCCATGTCTCGCCATCATTAAACACATTGCAGCATGTCGCTGCATCTGCCACAACTTCCTAGTGCCCGTCAATTCGAGTGGACGCATTTTATATAGAACGCAGACTAATGTTAAACAGTTTTGCTCAGACTCATTTTGAATTGGGCGAATTCTGGTACACATTAATTAGTCTGAGACAGACTACTTCTGAATACATACTAAATCTCAATACAGACTAATTACTGTAACCACTGTAGTTGAAACAAAACTCAAAGGCAGTTTTGTGTTGGCAACCCAAGTATTGATCCGCTGTACATGAACTTCAGTGAGTAGCGTAAGTAGTGATCTACTTCGTTGCTGCTCGTCTAAAACAAATGCCAACTCCAACGCCGAACTGACTAGGTTAGCTTGATGCTTCACCTTGGTGACTCGAACTCGACTCTTCTTCCCCAGTAAAAGCACCATCGTAAGCATCGTCAGTATTCAAATACTGGTACCGAGTATCGTATGACGACGTGAGGTTGAATGCTGGCATCTTGTCTACGCAAGATTTATCAAGGCGTTTCAGGTCACCACCATTGCTCACGTAAGACGCCAGCAACATCATTCCGCAAGTCGCGTTCGTGTAATCGCCTTCGTTAAGTGTTGTGGTCCGAACAACACCGTGGATGGCATACTCGAAGGTGATTAGTTCCTTCTCGCGCCCGTCCAGAACTTCCAGCAGATACTCGGCGTACTTGGGTGCCGTCCGTGCGTCCAGTTTTCCCTGTAAGAGTAGCACACTGACCCCCTTTGGAATAGTGGCGGCCTTGTTCCAGTATTGATCTCGCTCGTAAATGATCCCGTTGGCTTTGTAGTTGCTAACGCCAAGCTCATTGCAAACTGGCGAGTCTTCTTTCGAGTAGACACAGTATTGTTGGACTAGAAGTTGCATTCCCCGTCGGAGATTCTAGTGTCCGTGAACCGTTTCATCATAACCTCCATAGATGGTTGAGGGTTCTCCCACATCTCAGAGAAAACGATAAGATCATAGAGCAGTGTTGACATGTATGCGTCGTCTTGGCTTTTCGTAACTGCGCTCTCTTGCATCGTTTTGAAGAAAAACTTCAAGACAGCTTCGTCTTCGGATGAACAGCGTTGAAGTCGATAGACGACTGACGGAATGAGTGTACGCGTGACTGAATCCAACAGCAGTGAACCCAGAGTACGTCGAAGAGTGTACGACGGTGGCTCATCGCTTTCAATAGTACTTCCATTGGCCAGCATCATTGCGCACGTAGAGTTTGAATCGTTGTCGACCTGCAGGATCAGATCTTGAAGCGCATCCTGCAGACCCTTCGGACTGAATCGGTCGTTGCATTCCTTGTCCCCTCACACAGCGCCAGAAATGCATCGCCAACCTCTCCAAAATCGGTGTCATACGTTGAGTAGTATTCGAACTTGTCAGCGGATGCTCCTGAGCTCGTGGCAATGCCATCCAGAACATATCCAATCACCTTGGGCGGTTCCAAATGCATCAGGCGCTCCACTAACATCGTGCCGTAACTCGCTCCATACACAACTGTACTGGCACCATTCGTGTACTCAGATAGGAAGGCTACGATGTCTGAAGCAGCGCTCGTTGTGGAGAAAGATGCAAGATTCCCGTATTTGTTTTGGAGTGACTGAGCACATGCAGACACCTCCTTTGTATCGAGGTCACTGGCCCATGGCGATCCGGTGGTGGTGGACTGTGCTGCTACGCAGTCGAGTAGGGTGCTACGACCAGTCCCTCGGTGGTCCATCGTGTAGACGTTCACCGTCCCGTTCAGTTGCGTGTGCAAAGTGAGCATATCCATTTCCACTATTCAACAAAAACATTTCGACAGGAAAACGAAGGTAAGAAGGAGCTGAACCATAGTGTTCTACAAAGGACTACACCACGTACTTCCTGAGGACGAATATCCCGGACCACCTTCGACGAACCACACATTAGTCGCCGTGTCAGCATCACCACTGGTTGCGGGAAGACGCTTCACAAAAATGTCGACGGTATCGTCCACCGACTCGGGGCCTCACAGATACCCGGATAGCACAAGGTGCACTGAACGTGGCACACTGTGCATTTTCTTGACCCAAGCTTCCTTGATCGGAGAAGGTCGCAGTTGAACACGGAAACCATCCATTTAATGCTCTATGAGATTTTGCAGCGGATGCCTGGCCGATTAACGTCGCGAGTGAAATGAAACGGAACAGACGCATCTCGACTGATCTCAAAGGGTCTTGAGACTCTCACAAGTGCGGGCGATGAGGCAATTTGTCGAATGACTGGAATCTGGCCCTGAACCAGGGCATGGAGAGCACACTCGTAACATAGAGTCATCGACATGTAAAGAAACACTGTTCATCGATTGACAAACACTTGACATTGCCGGTCACGAGATATGTGCGATAGGCAAGAATTGATTGGAGTCGAACTTCATGCACTGGATGTAGTACTTCTGGTGTATTGCAAGTCCTGCCTCTTGCCGTAAGAGGCAGCACGAAGATCTGAACGCCTACGCCTACGCCTACGCAATGCATGTATATGTATTATGAGACTGTTTCAGATCTCTCATAAGTTCTTGTGAATTCACAGGTGTTGATGCAGCATTTTTCAGTACCATAAGGTTACGCCCTCAACTGAGTTGTACTTGCACTGCACTGTCGTAGTCAGGAACACATCCTGCAAATCCTCTGACCTGTACTCACGCTGCACCAGCACATTGCTAACTGCTTGTTGGCGAAACAACTTGTCGACAGAACGTTGGTGACGCAGTACCCGGCATTGCATTTGGAATACTGCATAGTATCCCCAATGTGGAAAAATGAACGATGGTATGGCCCGAAGCTTATAAAACTTGGATATGTTTCACTGTTGGCTCCAGAGTACATGGTACTTTCAATGATCTGCGCAATTTTGGCGTCTATCGAATTCTGTTTTCAACTGTTCGGGTGCGGTGTCGAGCGCTGTGTTAAGTCGTGTACATGTATTGGTCTGTTAAGTTCTCTTTGTCCATGCCCAGAGTGAAATTTCAAACTGTATCCCCCTATTTATGTTTACCAGAGAGATTCTCAGCGGAATTATATCTACGCCCTGTTGTAAGCGTGACTACACATGTGATGTCTACTGTAAGAGCAAACAACAACAACATGTTCATGTACATCTGCCGCATCCTTAAAACTCGTTTTCTTGAATTTAGTAAGACACGTAAACGGTTGCTAACTCTATTAATCAATGGAAAACTGCAAGCGGCACTTTCCTACGTGTGGGGTTAAGCAAGGTGATCCGCTGTCATCTTTGTTATTTGTCATCACGATTGAGCCGCTGGGAAATTTACTCCGCCATCTCTCGGGGTGGGTATTTCTCTCAGCCCTCGCACAGTGGGCACAGGACTCTATTTCGCCGACGACTCGACACTCCTATCCAGTACACTCGATGGTCTGCAGCGCCAAGTTGCCGCAGTTCAGGTTTACTGTGATGGTTCTGATGCGCTGCTTAATTTGGAGAAATCGAAGCTGCTCTCATTCGCAGGGGCCACGGTGCAACCAGCGGATACGCCACTTGACATCGGGACATCAGAATCTGTGACGTACTTAGGGATTCCTATTGGTCCTGCAGTTTCCACAGACGAAGTTTGTGCCTCACTCGAAAATCGAGTGTGTCTCCGTGTCCGGGAACCCCACCGCGCCAGCCGGACTTACCACGGCCGACTTCTCATCCTCCAGACCATGGTGTTGTCGATTTTGGGGCACTTCACTCCACATTTTAGTCTACCTGATGCCATGGTGCGCAGGATCCAGGTCCTCTCAGAGCAATATCTCCTCATCTGGAAAGGAGATCCAACGAGGCGGTTTGTGAAGTTGGCTAAACCGTCTCTATGTCACGTCTCGTTCAAGCGTGGGGTCTCCAAATCCCAAATATTGCTAACTGTGTCAAGTCACAACGCGTACGGCTGCTTCAGCAACTCTACTGACTTGACGAGAAGGAACCGTGGCGTGATTTGTTATGCGTTACTCGCCTCCGTCTTGCCTCCTGAACTCGGACTTACGCCTTTTGACATCCTGGTGTCCCGGCTTCCCCGCCGTTCTAGTGTTGTTGCTTTCCAGAATCTCTCACAGTGGTGGCAATACTCTTGACATGTTTGTTCAAGTTTACCGATGCTATCGATGGACGATCCAGACGATCCAGACGATTTGGTCGTTCGGCAAGCTTCTCTTTTACGAGCTAACGTATGGCACAGTGCCCATCCTATCTTACAAATCCCCATGCCGAATGGTAAGCAGAGTTCTCTCTTGCAGGAGGCTGGCAGAACTCGTGGTTTTCGGGTCGCCTTTGCGGCGGAAACTGGATGTCGGCGTCTTTTGGCCTTTTTCACATCAGACTGGCCGTTGGAGACAGTTTTCTGGTCCGTATCCTCCTCGTACTACCGACATAGCGTCCCCGTCCGTGTTCGTATTCGACAGCTACGAAGGCTCTACATCGATCTCACTCGTGGTGTCGCAGATTATGTCCGCGTTGGGACGATTGCATGGTCCAGTTCCCCGTGGCGCCTCTGTCACGGCTATTGGTACATCCGCGTCCTCGACGGCTATATTTCTGCAACTCAGCAAATAAGACCTACTCCAGCCGGACTTTCACTTTACGCGATCATCCGCTCTCTTATTTGAGTGAGGAAATATCGGTCGAGATGTTGCAGGCGTCAGCTCACTGAAGGATCTCCGCCATGTTGCCATGCCGGTGTATGCTGATCTACAATTCCGATTAAGTTGGAAATTGCTACCAACGCGATCGCGTTTCTGGTTTCTACAACGTTTGAACCCCCACGCATTAGATTGCGGGTACCCGGGCTGCACCGATGTGGAGACAGAACGGCACCTATTTTCGATTGCTCTCGCACGCGAACTGTGGGCTATTGTTGGTGGTGACTGGGCACGCTCATGGAGAATCTATCTCCTGGACTCTTCTTTGCGTACTTACTGAACCAGGTGGAATGCTAGAGTTCGTACCTTTCGTCCGAACTCGCATCGCTTTGATGGTACTCAGAAGCGTGCCCTTCAATTATTTGACTACGCGTAACAAACATCAATTTGAAGACCAGCGACCCCTTATCTGCCACCGAGATATTTTCCAAGCCTACGCTGTCTTCGGTGCGCTGTCTGGTCTCTGCTGCACGGCAGAACCAGAACGCAATGACAACAATGTCTCCGCCTGTTTCCAAACCAATCTCGTTTAGGCCACTTTATTGCGGACCATCCGCGTACCTTCTCCTTTGCCAGCAGTCGAGAAGTCACAGAGTAAGTATTAATTTAACACGGCCATAGCCTTCCCTCTCCTAAAAGATCGCTTGGAACGATGCAGACCTGTTTAAAAAATGAAACAATATATTAACTATAACGATCGCTTGGAATGATGTATACCAATTTTAATGATTAAATAATCAAAACAGTCTGCATAAATGTCTTACTAAATTCAAGAAAATGAGTTCTGTCACGGATGGCACCTTCCAATAGTAATACGTTGGATTATGAACCGGAGATTAGTGATGACACCTTCTAGAACCCTTCAAGCTGATATATCAACATATTGACTTATACTCACTATCGACATAGTGAGAATAAGATGGCTAGTGGCAGTCAGTCACTGGTGAGAGACCCCAGCGCTCCAACTGCACTTACAGCATGCTGAGGATAGCTAAACTATTAATCTCACTTTCGATTTCACATTCTCACTCTCAAGTTATCCTTTCCCGCTAAAACATTCGTAGGTTATGAGCCCCAAGCCAAGCCTCAAGCGACAAATTTCCACGCCTCACCGGAGCAGACAACTTCGATGTCTGGAAGGCTCGGGTGTGCTGCTCTTGTCGGGAAGCATCTACTCGGCTCAAGATCAAGAACTACGATGGTGTCTCCGACGATGAAGACGAGAGCAAGACGAAGAGAAAGAATGATGCTAGTGACATGACACGTCGAAGACAAGCCCAAGTCGAAGCCCAAGCCTGCTGAAGAGCAAGACTCGGACGAGGTCGACTACGAGGAAAGCGATGAAGAGATCAGACCGCCACTTGGCTCTGGCTCTGAAGATTCTGGGGACAACGACGATGGATTGACTCTGAAACGCAAGAATCTCCCAAGATTCGTTCGTTCAGCCAGAGCGAGGTCAAGCGCGATGCCAAGCGCGAGTCGAGAAAGAAGACACGAGCTACTGAGTCCCCGTGAGTTACGCCGCCTGAAAGCGAAGACGAAGGCGTTCTTGATGAAGACAATGGACAACACACATGCCCGGCTGGTGAAGAACTTTAAGGCTTTGTTCGAGATCTTCCAGACCATCTGCAAGAAGTACGAGGGTGTCAGCTTCCACGGCGACCGTACTTCATTCAAGGCTACCTCATGAAGATCAAAGAGTACGAGGAAAGCAGTGACCTGATAGATTTCTTCCTCAAGCTTAAGAACGCGATGAATGCCGCGTCTAATGCCACCGAGTCGGTGATGACGGATGGACAGGTCTCTTTACCTGTTTCATGCAATTCCCGAGTCATGGAAGAATGATCTTAACCTCTGGAAGGGCCGACGGAAGTTATCCCATACAGTGAGCTGAAGTTGCATCGAGGCCAAAAGTCCGTGAAATCCAAGCGCAAGAGAGATACTCGCTAACTAAGGGAACACCTGAAAGCCAGTGACGAAGGATGAGAAAGCACTCGTTGCTTCCATCCAGCCAACGGTCCTAAGTGCTCAGGCAGATTCCTCGTCGAGCACCTGCTCGTACTGTAGCCGTCCACGCCACAGCATACGTCAGTATCGTGCACTGCAGAAGGACCTCCGTGAAGGTCACGTAAAGGCTGGCACTGGCCTGAGAACTTTGCCTTCAAGGGAGGCAATCAGAAGCGAGACCATCCTTATCGCAACCCAAAAGGAGGAAGAGGCCGTGGTTATGGCAATGGTAACCACTATCGTGGACGCCAAGGCAGCTCCCGAAACGATCGGTCAAGCAGCGGCAACCGGTTCACTCAAGAACGTCGTGAAGTGGGGATGATAGCTGTCGCTGTCAACACTTCTCTGCCTATAAGCCTAACTACTCAAGCCACTGTGAGCCCCGAGCCCACGTGGACCATTGACTCTGGATGTACGCGCCACGTGACGCATGAAGCCAGTGGTTTACCACCATGACTGCAACCAATGGTGCCATTACTGTCGGCAGGAAGAACAAGATCCCCATTGAAGGAACTGGCCAAGTTGAAATGGAAGTCACTGACTCCAAGGGAATGAAGAAGATGTTGATCCTTCAAGATGTCCCTATTTACGCCGCAGCTGAAATTCAGCCTACTCTCGGTGCCAGCAGCAGTGAAGCAAGACTTCCGCTTCAACTTTGATCGCAAGAAATGCGCTGTGCAAACCGATGCTCGATTCAAGATCAAGGCCATGATGGCCAACCATGCTGATCTTTATCAGTTCCAAGCTATTCCTGCAACGAAGACCAAAGCTCTAGTTGCGAACGCAGGTAAGCAAAGCTCTATGATGCTCTTGCACAAAAGACTCGGTCATCTAACGTACGCAATTTGCATGAATTACCTAGGAGCCAAGCCATAAGTGGATTCGATGAAAAGCCGTAGATCCACGCGCATCATTCTTCTGCACTGCCTGCACGTTAGCGAAGTCACACCGCTCACCATTTTACTCAAATATAATTGTTGAACGTGCTCAATATCCTCTTGAAAAGGTTCACACCGATATTGGTGGACCCTCTACCTGTGCTCAGTCTGACTGGATGCCGATATTTTCTAGTTTTCATTGACGACTTCTCACGCTACATGTACACATACCCGATCAAGAACCGTAGCGAAGTCTATGACTGCTACGAAGACTTCAGGCGGAAAGCTCTAAACATGGAGTGACGTCAATGTGCTAGAGTTCCCGGAACCCACTAGTAACTCTGGCAACAAAACCACTCACCCAGAGCCTATTGATGAATGGGACATCAAATCCTACAGGCTGACAATGCCAA